>JAEIIH010033430.1:0-25378 GCA_018904745.1 Drosophila orosa | reverse complement strand
GTGACCGCCGCTCACTGCCTGCAGTCCGTGTCCGCCTCGTCCCTGAAGGTCCGCGCTGGATCCACCTACTGGAACTCCGGCGGCATCCTGGTCAACGTGGCTGCTTTCCGCAACCATGAGGGCTACAACGCCAACACCATGGTTAACGACATCGCCGTGATCCGTCTGAGCTCCTCCCTGACCTTCAGCTCCACCATCAAGGCTATCTCTCTGGCTCGCAATGCTCCCGCCAACGGCGCTGCTGCCTCCGTCTCCGGCTGGGGCACCCAGTCCTCCGGCTCCGGCTCCATTCCCACCCAGCTGCGGTACGTCGACGTGAAGATCGTCAGCGAGTCCAACTGCGCCTCGTCCGCCTACGGATACGGCAACCAGATTAAGGCAAGCATGATCTGTGCCTACACCATCGGCAAGGATGCCTGCCAGGGTGACTCTGGTGGCCCTCTTGTCTCCGGTGGAGTCCTTGTTGGTGTTGTCTCCTGGGGATATGGTTGCGCCTACGCCAACTACCCCGGTGTCTATGCCGATGTGGCTGCCCTCCACTCCTGGGTGGCCGACGCCGCTAACCGCGTTTAAGCGAAACCTTGCAAAGTAAAACGAACTTTCTGAATATAACTCTCTCTGCTAGTGTCTTTATTTGGGGAAATCATTAATCACGGGCGGCCGAGTTCCACAGCCGATTCTTTGTATTGGCATTGGCCTTGTCGCTCCTGGTCACAGGACGAAGATGTGCCGCGTCCACCACATCCCTAAAAGGTTTCAAGTTACTGAGAATGTCTAAGGACGAGTGGGCTTGGTGGGACTCACTTGAACTCCTCGTAGCTCTGGGTGTTGTACACAGCCCTCAGCTTGGCATCGTTGCGCAGCTGGTAGAGTTCGCCATCGCGGATGCACTGCAGGCAGCTCTCCCGCAGTCGGATAAGCTCCTCCGGCGTTATCTTCCACTCCTCCATGATGCACAACAATCGATTGTTGTTGTTGTTTTTCGCTTTGAGTTGCGTTGCCTGGGTAACTGCTTGGTTTTTGTATCGCCAGTTGAAGTGTAGAAAAGCTAGAGCAAAGCTACTTGATAGAGTCGATTGCCGGCGATAAGCTTCTATTAGCCGGCGATTAACTTTTACTGCCCTTTGAGGCGATCCGCCATGTACGACTTTCATGTGCTGGCAGTTTGTACTTGGCTTTCGGAATGACTGTTTACGGAGTAGTGTTTGTCCTCCTTTTCCTTGGATCGGGAGCAGCGGCAACTTCTGTCGACACCAATGAGCGAATTGTGGGCGGCCAGGATCAGGTCATTCGCAATGCTCCCTGGCAGGTGTCCATTCAGATCAGTGCGCGTCACGAGTGCGGTGGCGTCATCTACAGCAAGGAGGTTGTCATCACGGCTGCCCACTGTCTGTATGAGAAATCCGTGACCCTAATGAAGGTGCGCGTTGGCGCGGAGCATCACAACTACGGCGGAACCTTGGTGCCCGTCGCGGCCTACAAGGTTCACGAGAAGTTTGAGACCCGTTTCCTGCACTATGACATTGCTGTGCTGCGTCTGTCTACGCCCCTCACCTTTGGTTACTCTGTCAGAGCCATCAACCTGGCCAGGGAAAGTCCTGCCAGTGGAACAACTGGCACAGTCACGGGATGGGGCTACACCGAAGAAGGAGCCCTTGCTGATAAACTTCAAATAGTCAAGCTATCGATTATTGATCGTGGAGAGTGCGCCTCGGATAAATATGGCTACGGAGGGGATTTTGTGGGCCAGGAAACCATTTGTACTGTCAACACAGTGGATGGAGAAGGAGATGCATGTACTGGAGACTCTGGCGGTCCTTTGGTGGCCAATCACCAGCTGGTGGGCATTGTATCTTGGGGTTATAGGTGTGCCGAGGTGAACTACCCCGGCGTCTATGCCGATGTGGCAGTTTTGAGACCCTGGATAGTTAAGGCCGCCAATGCCATATGAAGTTAAGTTGAGAAAATAAAAGAAAAGCAATAATTAATATAAAAAAAGAAGGAAATTTTAATTATAAAGAAATCGCCCCCCGGGTGGAATCGAACCACTTCGACGTTAATCGACTACGGATTTGAAGTCCGCACCCCGGACCACCGAAGCTCAGTGGGGCAGCATAAGACAAACAGTTTCTGCTATTTAAAAGCACGCTTTGCGGAACAAGAACTTGGGAATTATAAGAGCGCGGTATAAAGAGATTTAAGTATTTTTACAAGATAACATGAGATAAATTCAATGAAAAGGGAAAGCGAGCCTTTGTTATCTCTTATTTCATACTCACTTTGCATGCTGTAAGAAAAAATCACTCTAAAAATACCTTAACTTAATTTATAAAAATACGATTTCTTACCCTATAAAAAGGTTTAGTTTTTATTACAAAATATTAACTTGAAAAAGCGGCAAAATTCATTTATGGAATGCAATTGCAAAATGTAGTATATAAAGTATATATAAATCATAGAGAATATTTCAGCAAAAGATCAAGGTTTTGGTTTAAAGTCGCCACACTCCTCATCACTTGCGTGGCTGCTGGATGTGGTTCAGGGGCTTTTGCTGCACGGCAGCTGGGGGCTTGTGCGAATGGGCCACCTGGGCAGAGGCGGGCGTAAAGTCCGTGTTGCCCTTAACAGGGGCACCGCTCACCGAGCCGGAGTTGACGGCAACAGGTTGCTACAAGCATTTATAGATGAATATTTTAAAGGAATTAAATTAATCTCGTGACTCACTGTAAGTCCAGTGCAATCCTCGGCATCCTTGGGCGCACGCTCGACCGTGGGCGCCTTGTGCTGCACAATTCTCATGCCGCCTGCCTTGGCTGTAAAGTCGAAAGAAAACCCCAATTAGAAGTTGAACTGCATCTGACGTCAGCACAAAATTTGGAATATTTTTTTGGACGCAATAGATGTGCGCTCGTCTGTGTGTGTGTGTGTGTGTGTGTGCGAGCCCGGGTTGTTTGTTTACTTATCAGCTTTGGCCGAAACAGGTTAAGATACTGATAAGGCCGTAGATATTGTGGCAATTGATACGAATTGCTGCATTATTAATTGCCAGCAAGGCATATTTGTACCTTCCCAGCCTTCCAATTGGATTTATTTCGACAAAAACAAAAACAGGCATCCGAGCACGCACATATGTATGTACGCATACTAATGCAAAAAAGTGCACTTACTTGCAGGTGGGTGGCCAGCCACAAGATTGGGTTGTTCATCTGCCATTTTCTTTAGGTTTTATTATAAACTATTTAGGGAAAATCACAATTAATAATTAAATAAAACCTTCTGAGTTTTGAGCACTTACCGCTTGGTTTTGTTGTAAATAAATGCCGCTGTTTTGCTTTTGCGTTCTAAATTTGACACGTCCGACGAGTTGCCACCTGAAAATTTTCATTTTTCCCTAAAAAATCCCAAAAAATTTAATTTCCCTTAAAAAATTCCCCAAAAGGTGGCAATTTAAAATATTTTAAAAATTAATTCAAATTATTTTAAATATTCTTATAAATACGGTTATGATTTATTTTATTTTTGTTGTTAAGGCCATTATCACAATTTTGATAATCGCTCCCTGTATTAAAAAATACGATCCTTTATGTGGATAACAGTTTCATAGGTGTCCACAACTTGTTTGTTTTTGTACAAGATCATAACACCCTTGATGAAACCCCGTGGTACTGTAGGCGGGATTGGATCCGTATTGATAACGATATCCTTGTAATAGTAGATTCCTTTCGGTATGGGACACGGCTTAAACATGCCGGGAAAATTCGTGTTCACTCCAAATTTTAAGGTGTCGTTGGCATATCCCCAGTAATTCCTCACAGCATCGCAGGCATGTAGATCAGAAGTTCCGAAAGGCATCAGTTTATAATTGCCATCTCCGTTGACATCATTGTAAGATTTGACGGTAACCGTATATGATTCGTTGTCGATATCCGTCTTCAGGTGAACCGTGCCATTTAATTTGCGGTCTCGACCCGTCATACGAAATTGGGTAAAGTCACAGATATCGGGGCTTGAGGCGTTAAAGGATATCAAGCGCAGGTCCACCATTCTATACATTGACGCTGGGAACATCTGTATAAAGGGAGAAACATTACAGATAAATTAATTAATTAATAGTATATCTTTTACGTAGGTCTCGATCAACAGCATCAGCAAAATATGAAATGTAAACATCAGCATGGCCTCGTTATCCTTGTAGCTTTCTGGTTTAATGCAAACTGTAAAACTCTCGCTGGTCTTTGATATTTATAGGGAAATCGGTTGTTTGATTAGCTTAATTTAACAATAATTACCAGGGGGTAATCCAACAATGTTTATACTAATTTATCTCGATGTATCGCGGATTTCCAAGCGTTGTTTTATCATTGGTACTGCATTACATAACAATGTAATGGCAAACATTCGTGTTATTCATGAGATCTTTAAACTAAATCCTAAAATTAATTATACATTCAATACCCTTTTCTCTATATATTATTAAGAAAACTAAATAGTTATCATATTGTTCTTCCTTCATTAGGAACCAAGATCCTTTATTTGTACAATAAGTTCATAGATATCGGCAACCTCTCCGTTTTTGTATAATGTAACAACACCTTTGATAAAGCCTCGGGGCACTGTAGGTGGAACTTTTTCTGTATTTGGAAGGATATCCTTGTAATAATAGATTCCTTTTGGTATGGGACATGGCTTAAACTGTCCGGGAAAATCCGTATTCACACCATATTCAAAAGTTCCATTGGTGTACGGCCAATAGGTATTCATGGCATCGCAGGCGTGCAGATTAGAAGCGCTGACGGGCAGCAGTTTATAATCGCCATTACCGTTGACATCATTGTAACTTTGGGCAGAAATAGTATACGACTCGTTGTCAATATCCACCTTCATGTGAACCGTGCCGTTCATTCTATGATCTCGTCCAACAATACGAAGTTTGGTGAAGTCAACGATGTCGGTGCTTGAGGCATTAAAGGATATCAGGCGCACTTCTACCTTGCCAAGTTGCATGGGTAACATCTATGGAATTAAAATACATTAGTAAATAATAAATAAATAAATGAAGTATTTCTTACGTAGGCCTCAACCAGCAGTATTATAAATATATAAAATTCGAATATCTGCATGGCTTCTGCTTGTCCTTGACGATCTCTGGCCTGCTGCCGAACAGATCTTTTATATTTATAGTAAAATTGGTTGCTTCTTTACGTAACAATTACTTGCAAAAGTATTCCAACAATGTTGTTACTATTATTGCATGTAAAATTGGCATTTACAGATAAATCTGCTACATTAAACTTTGTTAGTCCAATAATATCACGGAGTATAGCGTGTAATCCTAGACTTGCTATCAAGCTTAACACCCTCAAGCCCCAAATTGCTTATAAATATGATATAAATCCATAAATTGCTTATATATCCTCTATATTTATCGCTATTCTTACACCATAACTTGGTAAATAATAAAACCTAACTAAATAATCACTACAACTATCAATCAGCCTGCGAGATGTTTTGTGCGGCGCTAATGAGGGTATCGTGAATGTCCTTCGCCGACTGGACATGCACCCGCACGGTATTCAGGTAGGTTGGATACGGAATTGGTCCAGCATTCTCCGGCATGAAGCTCTCCATGCGCATGGGCGTCACCGGGCCGGGCAGGTAATGGTTAGATGAATTCTGCTGCTGCAGACACTGCATCGCCGTCTTCAAATGAATCTCAATCTGGTCGCAGCAGGCGTAAAAGTCTTCCAGGTGCTTGTCGAAACGTGGTACGTGGTGGGCTCCAGTGTCCCGCTTTAGGTTATCCGCCAAATTGTTCTGCTGCAGCGTGAAGGCACTGGATCGGATAGTGAGGAACATGGACTCCCGCAGGGGCCCAAGCAAGGTCTTCACTCTGGAAATGTTGTCCAGTTTCTCGGCCTGCTGCATCGGCTGTGGTTGTTGTTGCTGCTGGTGCTGCACGGGCACCGGCGGTCCGGAGGGCGAGGCCTGCATCTGCACCTGCATCATCTGGGGCCCCGCCATGGGCATCATGTTCATGTTGGGATTCATTATTCACTTGCAATTCGACAATAAAACAATTTACACAGCAAAGTTGGTTGATTTCTTCTTTTTGCAAAATAAGTTATCGGAGAACTCATATTTGCGTTGCCTATCGGAGTGGGGGAATTTTTGTAGCTAGATTGTGTTGCTTTCGTTTTTATTATAGTTGTCTGCTTCGAAACGTCTGCACCTATATTTAATATATTCATAATTAAACACCACTTTTTATTTCTTCTTATTTAAATAAATTTTCCATCTATAACCGGCGGCCTGGCAATCGATATCCATTATACGCAAAGCAAAAAAAATGTCAAAAAAATAGCTAATTTGGCCACACTGATACAGAACAGCTGTGGCGCCTAAAACACATTTTTCTATAAGAATTACTATCCAGGCGCAGGGCGCGTTAAAACATTAAGAAACTAAAAAAAACACCATGACCAGGTAAGTAGTGTGGTGCCGCCCTGCTGGAAAACTACCAGTCCACGAGCTGCGGCAGCGTATCATAACCTAAAACTAAAAACTGGCGCTTGGTTGCACTTGCACCCTTGTACCCTCCTCCTCCCATCCGCAGGAACAGCATCGAACTGGGCGATGTGACGCCGCATAACATCAAGCAGCTGAAAAAGCTCAATACGGTTGTCTTTCCGGTCTCCTACAATGACAAATTCTATGTGGATGTCCTAGAAGCCGGCGAACTGGCCAAATTGGCGTATTACAATGACATTGTCGTTGGCGCCGTCTGCTGTCGCGTCGATACCACCGAGAACCAGCGTCGTCTATATATCATGACTCTGGGCTGCCTGTCGCCATACCGTCGCCTGGGCATCGGCACCGTTATGTTCGAGCACATCCTGAACTTTGCCGAGAAGGATGGCAACTTTGATAGCATTTTTCTGTAAGAAATTATTGAAAATATTCGTTTTTTTCAGAGTATTATTAGAGAAAATGTTTATTTTTACTATTATGACTTATTTAGGTCAAAAAAGTAATCGAAAGTTGCATTTTAGAATAGTTTATGACTTTATACTGACAGCGGTGGGCACGCCGTGGCTCAATTTGAACACGCCGCTCAAACCGTTATTTTTTTTCGAAGGCAGCTGGCCAAGCTGCTGTTTAAAACCGTTATATTTCGTGCCCTCCGCTGCTTTATATGAATATTGACCAAATGTGTTCTATAAATAGTTAAAAGTTGATCAAGAAATTAGATAATTTATGCATATAAACACATATAGAGGTATTTATAATATCAAAACAGACAAAATTGTTCAATAATATAAGTACTTAGACTAAATTCACATCAAAATTAGTAAAAACTAAGCTAAAAAGCGTACCTAGAACCTTATTTCTTTCTGTGAAGTCTTAAAATTATAAAAATTTCACTAAAAAGCTTACCTAGAACATAATTATCTCTATGAAGTCTTGTTTCTCCTTGTTTTGAAGAAAATACTTAACTAATATCACCCTTTTCCTTCTTTGCAGGCACGTCCAAATTAACAACGATGGAGCCATTGAGTTCTACAAGAAATTCGGCTTCGAGATTGTCGACACCAAGGAGCAGTACTATAAACGCATCGAGCCAGCGGACGCCCATGTCCTGCAGAAGGCGCTGCGACGCACTGCCGGCGCACCCAATGCCAATAACTCCGCCACTAGCAACAACACCGCCAACTCTAATGCCCGCAGTAAAGCACGCCAGTTCACGTTTGTGTGAGAGAGGACGAGGCTACGACGAATCTAAATGGCATGGAGAGTGTGGCGGCCCAAAACGATGTATTCAATTAGTCCGATCATATCTATGTGTAATCAATATTAATGAACCACCCCTGCGAGGGAATAAATAGCTCGGTACGGCTTCCTGGCCAGTCCAAATTCTAAATAGGTTTGTTTTAAGCAACTACCCATCATAGGATGCACGGCGACGGCTTTGTCTATTGCTATGGGAATCTGTATGGCCTGCTGCTCTACTGGGGATTGATCACGTTTCGTGTGCAGAGTCCTGGCCAAGGTGGAGCCGTTTCAACTAAATGGACAGTGGGTTATGCCCTGCTGACCCGCCTGTTTGTGGTTTTCGGCTTCCTGGGCACCGTTTTCGTTAAACTGAGGGATCCCGAGATGGCGGCTGCCATTTTTACTCACCTTAAGCCGCTGGACAAGGCGATCATCACGTGGGAGTGCCTCAGCTGCTCCATCACCTACGTGGAGTACTGCCTGTCGATGGATGCGCAAAGGCGAAGGCACCTGCGTCTCGTTGCCAGCCTGCAAGAGTTCGATCAGAGTGTTTCGCAGCAGTTTCCTTGGGTTAAGTGGAACTACCAACGCACCCGTTGGAAGTATTGGTACGGCACCGTGATTGTGGGCTTCTGTTTCTTCTCATTTACCATCTCGCTGATCTTTAACACGGTGCGTTGCACCTGCGGCCTCCCATCCACCTTGCTGATGGCCTTCACCTACACCCTGCTGAGCAGTTCCCTGGGACTGGTGGGTTTCGTTCACATTGCCATCATGGACTTTGTGCGGCTGCGAATGCGACTGACGCAGAAGCTTCTGCAGCAATTGTATCAACAGGGTGACAGTGGTGCTGGTCAGCGGGAGCTGCACGAGCGGATTGCCCATCTGTTTGTGTTGTCCAAGCGCTGCTCTTTGCTTCTTGCGGAGTTGAATGGTGTCTTTGGATTTGCCGCCGCCGCTGGCATCTTTTACGACTTTACCATTATGACCTGCTTTGTGTATGTCATCTGTCAGAAGCTGCTCAGCCGAGAGTCCTGGGACCTGGAATACGCATTCATGATGCTCCATGTGGCCATACATTCCTATAAGGTAATCATCACCAGCACCTACGGTTATTTGCTGCAGCGAGAGGTGGGTTTGGACTGATATGCAGGGCAGTGCTAGCTGGAATTATATGTTTTCTATTAACTCCTTGACAGAAGCGCAATTGCCTGCACATGCTGGGCAACTATGCGAGTCACTTTCCTGGCCAGGATGTGGCCCGCCGGCAGACGGAGGACTTTCAGCACTGGCGCATGCACAATCGGCAGGCGGTTCTGGTGGGCAGCAGTATCCCCCTCAATATATCTACTATTTACTTGGTGAGAGCGAAATAGAGCCGGGATATGGTGATAACTTTTATCTTTCTCCTTCTGTTAGGTATACAATGGCATGGCAAACTATGTGATTATCCTGGTGCAGTTGCTATTCCAGCAGCTGCAGATCAAGGAGCGTCAGCAGAGCTTGGGCAGGGATGTGGACATTGTGGGTCCTATTGGCCCCATTACTCACATGGACTAAAGGGAATATTATGGGACTAAGCCATACCAACAACTTTATAGTAAGATGAGTAACGCTATACAATTTTCTTTTGAAGAAGAATATTTTGTGCTGGCTCAAAAGGAAACAAAAGGAAAGCCTCCCTCGGCGTTTTAAGCAATTTAAATGTACTTATGGCTTTTTTTTTTTTCATATTGTTCTTATAAGGTCTTTGATTAACAATTTCCAGAATTTATTGTCAATGAAAATGTATATTAAACGTAAAATTGAGATAATTTCGTAGCACATAATAGTTGCATAAGGAAGCACATGAAGTAAAATATAAGGAATATATAAAAGATATCAGAAATAAGAAATGTTTATAAATTTCTTAATCATCCCCAAAAAAGTGCCAGCTGCAGCGCTCATAGGAAAGTAGTTCCTGATGTGGATATGTCTTGAGTGTCATGTATGCCTCGTTCAGAACTTGTTTGTATCTAGCAAGCTGGTTTGGCCTGAAGTTAGATAGAAGATCTAACTCTTCATATGGGTAGTAGGTTAGATCGTTGTCCTCAAAGGCCTGGCACAGATCATTCAGCAGCTGCAAGGATCAAAATATGTTACTCCTGATATTAAAAATTAGGGTTTGTTAACTACTTACATCTAGAAAGGCATCCTCTAATGAATATTGGTCAATATCTTCGCCATCCATTAACCACAAGGCCAAGGATACCAAATGGTAGAAACGAATCTTGGGCAGACCTTTGGATTCGCATAGTAATTTCAGCAGCATCACGGCCTTTTGCATCATCCTGCCGCCCTCTTCGAACATACTTACTTCCATCGTAATATTGCTAACCATGAAGGTGCATCCGCTTGAACGCTTAGGTCCTGGCACAAACTTAGGCACCACCTGAATGTCCTCTCCCTCAAATTCAACCTTAATTGCCGGCACAAAGTCAATGGAGAACTGGCGGGTCCTCGATGTGGCAATGATGGTGTGACAATTCCGGCGGTATTCGTAATTTAGGGTGTAGCTGCAAGATTCTGTTGGGGAATATACCTGGCGACCGTCGATAACATTTAGGATGTTATCCATCAAATTACGAATTTCCTCGCGCTGAAGATACCAGCGATAGTCCAACAGCGTGTCCTCCACGAATTCGTGGGAGTCCATTTGGTTAAAGCACAATTGCACTATCCCGGGACGATGTTGATCCGGTCGGACAAGGATTTGGTCGTAGTTGGGGAACTCCAACTCGATCATCACATCGTACTCGTCCATATCGTACATTCGGATTCCGTGCGCGGTGCTTCCTCCAGTTTATAGAATCAATTATCAATATCGGTAATAATAATGATATCATTATTAGGGATACCCAACTTACCAAAGGATATGAATCGTGGGAAGCATATAGAATTTAGCAATCTATTACTATTTACAGTGTCTTTTACCAAGTCAAGGACTCTATAGAAACCGTTATGATCACCATCCGGGTAGATATTATCAGCTATCTCATCCAAGTATTCTTCAAAAATGGAACTCATATCGTTGAAGTTTTCTAAAATTTAAAAAAAGTACATATATGTTTATAATGTAAGCATTATATAAAAGAGAACGACTTTAACTAGTAAACATTGAACCCATAAGCTTTTTGTGAATGTCTAGTTGGATGCAAAATTATATATACCAAGCAGTTTGTATAGACTCCAGATATCCTTCTACCTTTAATGAAACATGAGTATTTTTAGCTTTAGTACCTACATATATCACCTACTATAATTTTAACTAGTATTATATTAACACATCAATTATGAGTTCTTTAATTTATGAACGTTTAAAGAGAGAGGAGAGTTCAAGAGTCAATCAAATAGGGGCAAAGTTTATTGTTGGTTGGTCAATGCAGAAACTATTCCTGAATGGGGCAGCGTGTGAGGATGATTTTTGGGGTCAGGTGCATGCATACATACATATGTAAGTAAGTAAATACGTATTTGGTGCAGATTGCATCAAAACTCCGTTAGGCGGCCAACAACATATAAAAACCGCCTACATTATGTACAACTCACACTCTGCCCGTGTATATTATATATATATATATATGTATGTATATGCCTATCTGTATATACATATGTATGTATATATAGGCATATATATATGTATGTGCACACGCAAAGCGCTCGCTCGCCTACTCCGCAGTCCGGACATCGTTTATCGATTTGCGAAAGGCAGCAGCAGCAGCAGCAGCAGCAACAGCAGCGGCAGCAGCAACATCCACACCAGGCAACACAGCAACCGAGCTCCACCAGCGGCGGTAGGCCGCTCTCCTCCACTTCGCTCCGCTCCAGCTCCCTGGCATAGAGCAACCCCCCTCCTACCACCCTGCCGCCTCCCTTTTCCTCTCGTTTTGCGGCAGCCACACACACACACACACAACACACACACACAGCTATACGTACGTACACACAGATACATATAGACAGGCCTTCGCCGCCGAACGCCAAAACGCCCAGCGACCCCCACCTTCCCTCTATGCCCCTTCAAGCCCGCCCTCTATTCAACGAAATGTTGTTGCTGTTGCTGTTGTTGTGCTCTGTTGTTGTTGCTGCTGGTGCTGCTGCTGCTGTTTGGGGGCTGGTAATGATGATGACGATGATGGCGAATGGCAATGATGATGATGATGTTTGGAACTGGCAAACCGGGAGCTATGCGAGTGTGTGTGTGTGTTTGTGCGAGAAAGAGGAAGACAGAGAAGCGGGGGCTGCCGGCCGCCAGGACTTGGGCAGGCGGTGAGTGGGCGGGAGAGGCCAGGCGGCGGAGAAGGAGAGAGGGAAGAGAGAAAAGCGAAAAAATACTTATAATAAAAGCAACAAAAAACCCGCACAAGCTAAAGAGATACAAACATACAAGCACACGCAGCCAAAGCACAAGCGTACATATGTACGTACGTATGTACATACATACATACATATATAAACAGGCGCCGCCGCCGTCGTCGTCGTCGTCGCCTTGCTATAAGTATAGCCGTGTGTTTGTGTGTTAGTTTGGGGCCGTCGCCATACCTCGCTCCAACCTACCCCACCCCTCCCGCTCTGACTGGCTCTGCTGCGGCTGCTTCTTCTTCTCGCAGCGGCGCGGTAAACCCGTGTCAATGGGGGCGTGGCGGGCGGCGTGAGGAGGTAGGTAGCCTGACTGGTCGTAGGTTCGCAGGCAACAAAAACAACTTGGCGGAAAGGCAAAAGAGTCGCAACCAGAACAACAACAATAACAGCTCCAAGGAGTGCAAAACAGAGCTTAGGGGGAGGGAAGGGGGCAAGGGGGCAAGGCAGCGGCGGGGTAGAATGAGACGGATCGATGTAGCCACTTCTTGGCTGGGCCTGGCATCTCCATATCTCTTCCTCTCTCTCACCCAGCTACATATCTCCTCCGTAAGCTGTCGCCTAGCGGTACAATGTTTCACTCTCTCTTTCCCGCAAGTGATAAGGATTAGCTGGCGATCTTGGTCTTCTCTCTTATGCTTTTCAACTCTCACTCTCTTTCGGTCATCCATCCTTTCGATATTTCGTTGATATATTGTATCTTCGATTTTCATTGTGCCTTCGGCCATTTCCCTATGACCTTGAACTTCGCTGCTTCAGCACGTGATAATGCAGACGGGTGCAACAGTTTCCTCAGTGCAAATTGCATTTAAGCGCTGATTTCGCAGCAGCAGAAAAGTGCGGGTGTTCAAGGGGCAGCAACAGCAGCAGCATCGCAATTCTGTCGCCTGCACAATATGTATGTATGTATGTATGTATATGTATGTACATATAGAAAATGTACAAGCATACAAGGCACTATGGTCCAACTAGCAACAAAAACAACATACGGCCAAAGCTCGAGTGTTGTTTCTTTTTTTGTTGCTTTTTGCCTGGTGGGCGGTTAACGCTGGAACCCCCCTGTTCCTCTCCGTTTCTCCCCCTCTGCTTTGCTGTGCGCTTCGTGATGATGAGGTTTTGCCTTCTTCTTGTTCTTCTTTACACGTCCTCCAACGGCGTGTGCGTTTGTGTGAGAGTGTGCGCGCGCGGCAGGAGGGTGATGGTGCTGCTGCTGATGTCGGTGTTGGGGCCCTGGGTGGAGTGGGGAGCGGCATGTCGGGAAAGAAGGGGGCCACCAGAGGCAGCAGGGTGGAGGCACGGTCTGCTGCCGCCGTCGCTGCTGCTGGCTGCCTGCCTGTGTGTGCATGCAGCTCTGTTCGTCGTCGTCGTCGCGTCGTTTCATTCAAGTGTCCAACGTTTGCCGGAGCGGTCATACAACGGTACTTCGACGGTTCGCAATTCTCTCTCACGCCCCCTCGCTCACTTGTTCTCCGGTGGTGCTGCTGCTGCTGCTGCTGCTCTCTCTCTCTCGCTCGCTCGAGCCTTAAGGGAATACGGGGGAGGAGGAGAGTCGGAGAGGACTATAGTGCACACGCACCTTTAGAAAAACCGTTAGTTAGCATGAAGGATGTGAAAGTGGCGCGCGCAATAAGCGAATCCTCAACAACGTCCGATAACACCTCCGACTTCATCGAGATCGTGAAGAAGTACGATGTGGTGTACAACAATCACAATCCCGATTACAAGAACGTGGAAGTCAAGCTAAAGGTGTGGACGCAAATCGCGGACGAGATTGGTCTCTCAGTGGGTAGGTAATACCACAATAATATAAAAAGAATAACCCAAAGGAGGCGGCGGCTGAAATTGAATTACGTAGAACAAGCACATACTGCTGTACCGCGCATACATACACACACAAACATGTGTGTGTGTTTGTGTGTGTGTACCTGTCAGCGGACTCAAACCGCCGCCCGGCCTGATATTTTTCGAACGCTGGTATATATATAATATGTATGTATGTATGTGTGTACGTATGGCGCTGTGGTGTGAGGGGGAGCGCGAGTGCGGTCGGCAAATTGCAGCGAGAAGCAGAAAACAAAAAATAAAAGGAAAACACTGGCGCTGCTGCTGCTGCCACTGCACAGTGGGCGGAATAGCCGATTTACTGTAACTTCAATACGGATTTATTTTGCAAATACTTTTCTTGGCCTTCAAAATCAGTTTTTAAACTTTAAAAAAATCCTTATTAGTCTCTGAGACATCGTCTTTTAATTCATATCGATATTTTTCATTTACATATATGTAGTTTAAAGAAAATATTTTAAAAATATTATTATAATGATTGAACGGCGTTTCCGACCACTGTGCACTGGCACGCAGAAAAAACAAACAAAAACAGAAACTGAGCGAAAACTGCGCGCTCTCTGATGCTGAGAGAGCAAGAGAGAGAGCGATAACGAGAGAGCGGGAGCGGTCAGGCCCCAATGAGAGTGGGGGTGTGGGAGGCAGAGTGTGAGAGCTTTTCAAAACAAAAACATTGACGGCATTGCCAGGTGTGAAACATAACTGAAACACGCAACCACCTGTGATTTAAATTTTCAAAGATATTTCCAGAGATATTAGCTTTATATTTTAAATATGTTTTTAACAATTCTTACTGGCCGGTATATTAAAAGAAAAAAAAGATTCTTAGAAACTTGGTCGTTCATGATTTTGAAACACCCTGCACCCTGATCTCTCGTCCTCTCATACACATGCACATCAACGATTTGTTTATATTATTTTCTAAGTAGTCGGCATAATTTTGTTGGCGGCACTTAAAATCTGGCTTCGAATTACTGGAGATATTACTGACAATGCGCATTTTCGTTATATCTAAACATGTGTGTGTGTGTGTGTTTTATAGAAAATACGAAAGACGCACCAAAAGTGCAATCTTAATCGGGGAAGTACACGAATCTGACTTACCAGTAAGCTTTTTCAGTTGTTGTTTTTATGAATGTCGCTTTGTGCAATTGTTATTTATTGCTTTTGTTTTAACTCAAATATTGTATTTATTTTAATTCCTCGCTTTCGGTAAAATTCCCTTGCAAATCTTTTGAAAACTGAACTGCGTTTCATACAGCAGAGTTATCGATCAACAAATACGTATTCCCTGTTAGAGGTGGAAAAGCATCGATTGAAACATCGATATCTTTATGATTTTTAATTTTTTTTGAAATACCAAAGCTTTCTGGCAAATATTGATATTAACAAAATAGAATGACATAGATATATAAAAACATGTCGTTTTCTAACAAATAGTAATATTAATATTAATAATTATTTCAACAGTTTCAAGATATCGATGTTTTTATCTTTAATTTTATCACCTCTAAAACTCGATATTTTTAAAACTGGATGGGATTTTCTTTTTATTTTTTAAATCTGTACCTTTAAATCCCAAGTTCTTTATAATTTATTGTACATATTCCCTTTGCAGAGGCCTCTAAGCGAAAATGGAAGAATCTAAGGGACAGCTACACAAAGTATCTGCGCTCGTTCCGCGTGGGAACCAAGACATCCAAGAAGTACCAGTACTGGGCCCATGCCGACCACATGGAGTTCCTTAAACCCTTCCAGGGACCGGGCAGGTAATTAACCAGCTAGTTCTTGTACCCAATATCCCATCAAAAACTAATCTGTTATCCTTTCTGCAGAAACTCCGCCAATGGCAATGGCAAGTCCAACGATGAGGACGACACAGAGTGTGATTTCGGTTACCAAGTGCTGGCCAAGGCGGCCAGCAATGGTGGCGAGGATGAACTGAAGATCACCATTGCCACGGCGTCGGCGGGCTGCTCTTCGATTGGAACGCACACGGTCAATACGTATACCACGGCTTTGAGCAGCACTCTGGCGCCCGCTCCAACGTCGAGTTTGGGCGTGGCCACGCCCCCCAACATGATCTCGCCGGGCAGCAATTTGGGCGGAGCATCTGTATCCGGCGGAGTGGCTCTAATGAACCACAATACCAATAGCAATGGCAGCGCCAATGGGAGTCTCAACTGTGCTGCCGTTGCTCCGCTCAGTTCCCTCACACCGCCGGCCACCAGTGGCTGCAATTCCGCCGTCGTCCTGCCCCTGCCCATCTCACCTGCATCCTCGGCAGCCGCCGCCGCCGCTGCTGCTGCCGTAAGCAAGGCCAATGCGAATGCTTTGGCCTCGTTGGCCACTCACCTGCCCATGGGAATGGGTGTGGGAGGGTTGGCCCAGCAAATGTTTCCCCTGGCCACGCTCAAGGCGGCCGCAGTGGCTGCTGGACTGCCACTGCCGCCCACTGTCACTCCGCCAGGCTGCAGCAGCAGCAGCTCCAGCGGGGGGCCCAGCAGCAATGTTGGCTGTCTGATCATTGAGCCGCATCTCTTTGCCGCCGCGGATAACTTCAAGAAGGAACTAACAGCAGCGGCTGCGGCTGGGGCACCGCTGGGATTATTCCAGAATCTGGCCAATCAAGTGCAGAATGCAAATCGCTTGAACGGCGGCAGTTGTACAGGTGGAGTTACCTTGCCTTTGGGCAATCCCACGCCACCACCACCGCAGCCACCAGCAGCGCCGCCGGCCTCCAAGGTGCGAAGAGTTCAACCTTCGCCGCAGACAACGGCCATCAATCTCAGTTGCTCGGGTGTGGGAACACCCGTTCAATTCCAGCAGCCACAAGTGCAGATGCAGCAACAGATTCAACAACAGATCCAACAGCAGCAGCAGCAGCAGCAACCGCATTCTCCCGCCAAAACGCGCAAAATCTGCGATCCGCGTTTCCCCAGCGACTGGGATGTGTCGGCAGTGTTGCAGGCCAACCGTGAACTGGATGCCAACACCCTGTTCTTCCTGAGCCTGGCCCGGCAGGTGCGAGCGATGCCCATGAAGTTCCAGTCGCTGGCCAAGATGCGGTGCATGCGAATTGTCAGCGATTTGGAGCTTGAACTGGAGAACTTTGACTGCAACGGAGGTGCGCCGCCGCCAGATGATTCGGGCGGGGGAGCTGGTAACCTGAAATACTGCAGCATTGATACTCCCCCACCGCCGCCGCAGGATGGTTCAGTGGTGATTCTGCCGCCGCCTGTGGGACCCGAGGGCTCCACGGAGCACTTTGTGTATGTGATGTCGCCGTCGCGGGTCGAGAGCATGATTGACATCTCGTCGGACGAGGAGGCGACCATGAATGGGGTGCCCTCCTCCTCGACGGTGGGCTCCTCTGGACAGGTTTAAGCTTCGCATACTTTGCGCTCGTACAAGCTATCTCTTAATTTAAATTAAAACTTGAATTAATCTCAAAATAGACTCGTTTTTGACACTTTTTTTATTTTGGGGGCAACGGGCGATCGATCCTTTCGATGGTTATGGATACAAAATGTGGAAAAATCTCTTTGTGGAGGCGAACGGGGAGATCACCCGAAGCCAATTTGATGCTAAAAGGTGATTTAATGCGAATGAATTTCATTCAGAAAGTCAATGACGACGACGTGGTGGCATCCTCCTTAAGCCTGAACCTTGCTTTTGGTGGTGAAAGCAAAGTAGGCAACGCCGCCGACCAGGAAGGCAGCCAGGAGCTCGGCCTTCACCCAGGGACCCTTGTAGGCGCTCTTCGTGGGCACAGCAATGTCCAGCAGTGACTTGACCGACGACACCTTATCGCCATCGCGCTGGGCCTTGCGCACATTGGCATAGCCCTCCTCGTCGAAGAGACGCACCTGAACATTGCCGCTGCTGCCCTGCTTGATGTCCTCCACCCAGCTCACCTAAAAAACAAATCACAACCAGGGATTAGAAGGAGCTGTTCCCTCATTCCCCAGTGTACACTTTGCAGCTCACCTGGTACTTGTTGTCGCCCACCTGGGCCACAGGCACCACCTTGCCGCAGGGGAACTCGGCAAATAAGCTGGCGGGTGCCGCACCGCTGCACTGCAACGTAATCTCACCAACATGGGCCAGCTGGGTGAGAATCGTGGCATCCTGAGTGCTGAACGAGCTGACGGTAGCCTTGCAGCTGCCATAGACGCCGGATGCGCACACGGCGGCAATCAAACAGATGGCAAACAGTTGACGGGACATCTTCGAGGAGTTTTTGTGTTGGTTTTAATTGAGGAATAGGGAGAAGTTTATGAAATTAGCTCCGGCAGACTTTCTATCAACTTTTAAACAATCGCCACGACAGCACGAAACGTCATCTGACAGCCGAAAATTTGCCGAGTTGAGCTGTCAAACAATCGATAGTAATTATCGATACGGCTTGGCATATTGACATGGGTGGGAAACTCTGCTAAACGATAGTATAGGAAAATTATATATTTTGAATTTTGTATTTAAATATAGTAATTCATATTTAAGATGATGTTCATTTTTAAATATTTTGTAAATTAAATTATTTAAATTATATTATTATAATTATTTATATAAAATGTATACACTAAATGCAAGAAAATACAAACCCTTTCTATGAAAACTGTCAAATTTCTAGAGATGACAGCAGATTAGGCAACGTCGCCAGTGTTAAAGATTTGGCGGTTGATTTAAATTACGTTACTTGTTGTTACTTGTTTTAATTTCTAGAAGTAGGCTTTGAATTGATTGTAAAGAAATTTAGCTGATGTCAATCAGAAGTTTGAGTGATCAAATAAGTTGAAGCAACTATAAAGCCAATCAAGCCCATGTGAAATATCATTTATCATTATTTATTTGCTGAATTTGAAATTAAAAACTTAAAATACCATTTAGATTGGTCCAGCCCCGTTCCAGTCACAATCACCCGTAAGTTCGTTTCCCACGCTTTTCGCAATTAAAATCAGTTTTCCTCTGACATGTTACCCCGTTTCGTACCGCTTCGTATTTGGTTACGGGCAGAGAGACTCTCTCTTATATCTAATATGCATTTACTTACGGCATTTGCATTGTAATTGAATTGATTTCGAATATTTTTTCGAACAACTACTAACTCCTGTCTAGATCCTGTGCAAAGCGCGTCGTCAAAGTCAGGCCATAAATATTGACTGGAAATGATTAATGCGCCCATCCAGCGATTGGCCTTTCTTGCCGTTTTGTTTTAAGTACATTTTATTGGCAAATCCACAAAGGCAATATATATACATTCATTCGTATAAATACTTTCATACATATGTTTGGGCTGTGACCTTGGCTGGGGGCTTGATTTGGTTTTGGTTTTTTGATTTTATGCCATTTTCTGTGTTTGTGTTTGCGCCGTACTGTTATGTTCGTTACTTTTCTTTGATTGCCACCGCGCACGAAACTTTTCCACTGCCGCCGAACTTTGCATGTCTTTGATGAATTTGAAATTGTCACAAATGTGAAAGTTTTTCACATCCCAGAGATACACACACACACACACACACACACATGGTGACAACTGAATTTGCATCTAACGAAAATTTGCTGACATTGAGCGACTTGTACGCATTTCTCCTCTCGCCGGGGGTTTTTCTCCTTCTCCTTTTTTTTGGCAAACTCCAATTCATTCATTCACGGTCGGATTTGCATATTGCCAAAAACAAAAAGGGAAACACACAGTAAATGCTGTAATCCTTTCGATTATGAGGCGGTACAGTGGGTGGGCTCTAGTGGTTCGTAAATGAAAACAAAAGTTCGTGCGGGTTCATTGAGTCGGCAGTCGAAAACTTGCCAGACCCCAGGCGAAATTGCACGTGTCTCCGGTGGAAGGGTTGGGCGAAGTACAGGGGAATGCACTCAGCAAAAAAAAAAATAGCTTTCTAGATTTAAGGATATTAACAATATTTAATTTTGTAAAATTAGACTCTCTAAGATTGCTAGGGTTACCTTTCTTTCCTTTTTAAACAACACTTTTAGTTGATAGATCAAAGTGACCATTGAATTTAATGTCAATGTCAATGTTACAATGTTTCTTTTAACCAAAGGCTTTACCAAGTAGTGACAGCACCTTTTTTCATTCCTAGTTAAACCTTTGCCAGTGCTACTACTACCTAGACAATGGACATGACCAAGATGAAGAACGAGAAGGATGAGAAGCAATTGGCCCCCAACAACCAAGGTGAACCTGAGGAGGTTAAGGCAGTTAATGAAGAGGCTGCTACCGAGACTCCCTCCAAGGGAAAGCGTGCTGGGGATTCAAGCCCCACAGAGGAGCAGTCACCCAAGAAGAAGCGAGAAGAAGAGCCGGCAACCCAATCCAATGAAGATGCAGCGGCTGCCAAGCCAGAAGGTAAGTCATCCAACATAAATCAGCAGCAGGAGGTAAAGAAAGTTCTATTCCAAGTACCCAAAACACCGCCGCGACCCTCAAGCGCTGTAGATGGCGATCCTTTTGTCACGCCGAAGGGAAGACAGCCCCCTAGGCTCCCCTTTCCGGCGCCAGGCAGACGCCAGTTTGTCCCTAGTCCTAGTCCGGATGGGAATCAGGAGGATGGGGAGAAGGATGATGGCTATGTGGAAGGGAAGGATGATGACTCTGACGATGAGGAGTTTGATGATGACTATGACGAAGAGTATGGAGAATCTGACTATTGGGAATCGGAGCAAGAAATGGATGATGATGAGGATGATGATGATGATGATTACTTCTAAATTTGCACACAATTTTAACAGCAACAACATTTTAATATAAGCAACATTTTGACAAAGAACATTTACAAACACTTTCACATCATTTGTACAACAATTCTTTCTTCTAAATTCCCCGAAAAATTAAATAATGAATTTATGATGATTTTTTTCAAGTGTCTCTGTGGCAGGTGGTGGTGGGTTGTCTGACGTGCGGGTGTGAGCAGGAAATGGAACAAACAACGAAGCCGTAGAGCCACAGAGAGAGGCAGCATAACAGGCGAAAGACTCCTGTGGACTCCTTGCCAACGTTGCGATTTTGTTGATTGTTTGTTGTTGGCAACATAAACGAAGCTCCTCTTCATTCACAAACCCAAAAAAAACGCAGTCGGTGCAGGGCATTCGAGCCAAGTGGACGACGCGGACGTGGTAGAAGGCTCCTCTCATCGCAATCTCGAACTGGATGCGAGCTTTCGCTTTCGTGACTTCAGCCGGTTTCTACGCGACTTTTGCTTTCGGCATTCGTTTTCCATTTTGGTGTGCTTTCTTCTTCTGTTTGTTGACAAAGTTATTGCCGCCACGGGCTTAATGACTTCGTAATTGATTTGCATTCGATGTGCCACATTGATTGGCAATTGAAACGTAAGCGTGGGAGTTCTTGAAGCTCGGAACCCACTCCCCCAGCACCAAACCACTCATCGTCACCGTTGCTAATCAAGGTTATCAAGGCTAACCATGTCGCTGTCTGTGGCCAGCCGTCGTCGCCACCAGACGACAAACGCTCCATCGTCCACCAGCAGCTCCTCCTTTTCATCTAATCCTGGCGGACGCTACCAACTTCCGTTGTCTGTGCGAAAGCAACACTCCTTCATCGAGCCAACGGCTAGGTTTTCGGCCCAGCAAAGAGGTTACCTCTCGCGCGGCCTCTCCGTGGGCAGATCCATTGAGAATATCCGCCAGAAGCTGTATCCCGGCAGCAGGGAATCCTCTCTGGCCGTTGAGGAGTCCACGCCAAGGATTGCTCCGCGGATTACCGCCTCACAGGTCCAGGGGCTGAGGCTGAGGGACAAGAGTCTGGTGGCCTGGTCATCCACATCGTCGCTGTTGAAGGATCAGGAGCCGGAGAGGAATACGCAGTCTGAGCAGGCGGAGGCCAAGATGTGAGTATAATTACCAGAGTTTAAATGTTAATTCGATGAGTGGTAAAACGATATATGACTTAGGGGGAATTGTAAAATATGTAATATGTAATATGAAATATGTATTTTTGGGAATATTATTCCGAATTTAAACTCTATCACAGGCTTCTTTGGGAATTTTAGGCCCTCAAGAAGACCTGAAATACTTGTATTATTTAAATCGATATATATTGATATTTTTAATTCGATAAATTGATATATTTAAATCGATATTTATTGATATTTTTAATATGAGGATTTTTTGGACAACTTAAAGTTTAGGAATGTCATAGCTTAGTCAAAAAAGCATACATTTCAAATCGAAAAGCAGTGCTTTCCTAGTTTTTATAAGGTTAACAATTCTGCAATAACAGTTTACAAATTAAAAAAATTCAAATTCTACTCAATTTTTGACAATTTTGACGATGTAACCCCTTATAAAAACTTTGCAAATTTGAGTACAATTTTTTTTCTTTCAAAATACAGCTAGTTAGACTCTGCTGTTCTTTTTGATCAAGAATATATATGACATATAGGGTCGGAAATGACTCCTTCACTGCTTTAAAAGCTTCTTACCAAAAATAAAAAACTTCCAAGGGGAATAAAAATGAGTAGGAAAATTAATTTAAATTAATTCAAAGCCACAAAACATTCCTTTCACAAATTAAAAAGAAAAACCTCCCCTACTCCTTACTCAGAGGAACCCTAAAAGCCATTAGAATTACCTCTTGAAACCCCAATGGAAATGGTAGTAGTATCTCTCAAGGACCTCGACTTCCTGTTACCACAAATTGTTGGAATTGAAATAGCCAAAATATATATTTAATATAGCGAATAAATTGTCGCACCTATGGAAACCCCGAGCTCCTTTTGTTTGACCTTGGTGCCAGGCAAACTGTGCGTATACGTAATAAATCCAACTAAATCCCAGTTGTAATGTCTGCCCTGATATCATCTATATAAATATGCCGAAAGTGACACTTTCGATATCGTAGTAGAGGGGCTTGGAGTTCTGGGTGTGCGTTGTGTTGTGTGGTGGGTGTGCAATTTGCATGCTTCACGCCGAAATCAAACGTCAAAGTTTTATGTTTCCAGTGCATAACACACGCTAGACATGCTCACAAGAGGGAGGACCTGGTGAAGGAGTAGAAATAGGAGGAGGAGCTGCTCCACCCACCTGGCGGCACACTTAAGTCGATCATTGCCCCGCTGACAAGATAGCTGAGCGGAAAAACTTGATAGCTCTGAGGGAAATATAATACTAACCAAGGTGCAATGACCCTTCTGGCAATCGTAGACTCACTTTCGTCGGTCCGCTTTTCCGCGCGTTTTCTCCCGCTTTTCGGGGCGCCAATTGTAAACGTAATTGACATGGTTTCCTTTTTCATCGCGCGCCAAAGTTAATTTCTATTTCTGGTGCCTTGCATGCATAGCGATTCTCGATTCTCGATTTCGTGGAATCGGGAACAGCATAAATTGCCTGTGCCCAGCCCGCAACTAATGCCAAATAATTTGATTTAAATTTAGAAGCCTGGGCGACGCTACTAGGTCACTCGAAACTTTCCATTTCTAATTCGATTTCCATTTCCCATTTCCCACTTATCGTTCTTACTTTCCCTTTGCAGCAGCGCCAAGGCGGACAAGAATCGCATAAATCTAAACATAGTTTTGTCCCAGACAATACGGGCCACCAACGAGCGAGAGCAGGAGCTGGAGGTTGATCAGGATCAGGACCAGGAGACGGAGCATCATTCGCACCAGGCTGAGATTCCTTCGGAGATCCCCTTGAGCATCTCGCCTGCCTTGACCGTCCAGCGGCGTCCGCCCCTGGTGCGTGCTATGTCCGCTCCGGTTCGAGGTCTGGACGAGAGCAGCAAGGGCGTCATAGCCGCCAGCAAGCGGAGTCAGCAGAAGCTGCGTCGTCGCAAGATCTTTACCAGGACACCATCCACTTCGGTGGTGACGGGTGCTGCAGCTATAGATGTCCTTGGTGGTGGTGGCGACTCATCCTCCGCGGGAGGAGCAGGAGCCACAGGTTCTAGCAGCAACTCCAAGAAGGCTCTGAATCGTGCACGTAGCGTGGTGGCTCCTGATGTCATTACTCTGGTTTCCCTGCTAAGTTCCGAGGGCAGTGATTCCGAGCGGGAGGACAATTGCTCCACGGTGGTCAACTCGCCACCAGCTGGCGGTGGTGTGGAGAAACAGCAGCCAGGAGCTGGAGGGCAGAGAAGGGCGCCGCTCTTAAGGAAGACGGGCAAATCGGGTAAGTTTTAAGAACTTCAAAGGGGGAGTTAGTAGAAGGACATGCTGATTTCTTTAACTCCTGGTTCCCTTCCCAAAAACGCCACTAAAGCTTTCTGGCAGTCTCGTTTCAAGACAGCTATCCGCCCACCTTTCAACTGGCCTCCAAGGAGTACTCGCACATGATCCGTCGCGGATCGATAGCTCCCTTGGCTGCCCGCATTCGAGCAAACCGGCCACCCACAGCTCCGCCAGTTTCCATTTTCCTAACCGACGTGGTCGTTGCTGGTGGTGTTGTTCCCTCCTCGGGCAAGATGGATCAGCAAAAGAAGGAAGATGACCTACCCCTAACGCCACCGGATGAGGCCAAGAAGGAGAATAACAATAATGCGGCCAATTGTGAGGAGCAGCAGCCGCAACCGGATCACAATTATCCAAACTATGTGCGTAGCCTCAAGGAGCGCGAGTGCTGGAAGTTGCATCAGAAGATGGGAGCCAAGGGGGTTAGTGTGAGCTACGAGACCGTTCTAAGGGGCATGTTGACGCCCACAGAGTTCCGGCACTACCAGAAGCAGCGGGAACAGGAGGAGGCTAGAGTTCTGGAAGAGGCTGAAGCCGCCGAGGCAGCCGCTGCAGCTGCCATCCTGGAGAGTGGCGAAAAGGAGAGCCGCAAGGCGCCAGTCACGGCCATCGAGCGTCTCTCGGAGGCTTTGCTTCAGAGCAAGTAGAGGCAGTAGTAGCCAGGAGAAGTGTTTCAGCTCTGGAGAACCTGGAGAAGGAGCCAAAACTCCTAAAGACAAACCGACCATTAAATTGCATTTGCCTCTAGGGGATGTAGCAGTAGTTGTGCACTCGTTAAACCGCAGTCGCACCCCGCTGATAAAAAGACACCACTGATCGGCGTCCACTCGGTAGTTATAGATGGTACCCGTAATCCGGAGTCCACACTTCCAGGACTCCACTCCTCAAGCTTAAGTGGACGCTGAGCCTGGCCAATAAATGCAAAAAGCAATCTCCGCCCCCCTGTAGAACCTTAACAATAAAGAGTACTAGAAGACACCTAAAAATGCAGAGAGTTTTGGTTTTAAACAGGTTACCAAGTAATATTTATTATTTGGGGAATGCAACAAGGTTTACCTCAAAAGGGTTTTTATTTATATAAATTTATTTAATGATTAAAAGCCAGAATTTATCAAATATAATTCTTGAAAGATGGAAAACAGAAAGGTAATTAAAATTGA
>JAEIIH010033424.1:0-19595 GCA_018904745.1 Drosophila orosa | reverse complement strand
TAAATTTATAAACTATATAAACCAATTTGAATCATAAATTATATAATATTACATTAAATGATCACAAATTTCTCTTAAATTCCTGTTTCATCAATACATTTTCATACAAAAACCTTTTTATCTTTAGCCATAAATCACCCTTAAAACCCGATTCTTTTAAGTGAATTAAATACCCTTTCCTTGCCAGATATTTTCCCATACCAACACCCCTCACCCAGCACTTTAAAGGCGTAAAGGGTATGCGGGCGGCTGGAAAAGCCCCTTGAAAAACTGAGTGACAGGCGGGCGGGCGGTTGGACGGGCGTGAGTGCAACCCTTGAGTGCACCTCTCGCTCACGAACACAGAGATGAGTGACGACGACGACAACGATGACGACGTCGTCATGAAGGTCAACAGACAAACAATCCCCCCATACCCGTCCCTCAAAGAGGCCCGGTCAATTGAAGAGGTTAAATTTGTGTGTGTTTGTGTGTGTCCCTCTGGGCATTATTCCGTATGCTGTGTCAGGGGCTTAGTCATGCCCCCAGGGTGTTAATGTTAATGCCCCAAATGCCACTGGCGTGCGCTGTTGCAGTTATGGCCGGCAATTATAATTTGAACAAATTATAAATTAATGTGTGCTGGTCATACGGTCATCAAAGCATAATTGTAATTGTTGACTTATATACATATGTATGTTCATATATGTCGATGGGGGTGGGGCAGCCCAGGGGTTAAGAGCTCTGAAGAGCTGCCTCCGCTTATTATAATTTAATCAACAAAATGTTGTGTGTGTGTTTGTGTGAGAAGTCAACTATGCGGGCATCGCTGTAGCTCTTTTTTTTTTTTTTGCCAGCCAAGTTAAACATTGTCGAACTGCCGCAATTTATTAATTAGTCGCGGTCAATCAAACAAACAACGTGACGAAGGGCTTAACACAACCAGCGGGCATTTAGCGGTTTAATGGATTTTGTTATTGGTTTCAGATACAAGCCCTCTTCAAACTACTATTCCCGATTAAAGCCCAAGTTCCTTGGCTTCGGGTTGGGTTTCGTTTGTGACTGGACAAAGGGCTTCTGGTAATTATGCATGGGCCTGGTCATGTGACTATAATCGGTAGCAGAAAAGTTTGCATTCGACCATCGTAGGACAGGCTTTGAACACAGGAAAAAAATCAAGAAGTTGTGCCTAAAACTGGCCATAAATTAAGTTGAAAAAAATTACCTATGCCTGGATTTTTAATAGCTAAGCCTACCCCCTTAAGAAGCTAACAAAACTGAAGGCTTTACTTAACTTAAATAATGTTAAAAACAATCTTGAAGCATTCATTTATAAAGTATTTTATATTATATAAATATCACATCAATTTAAAAAATATTTTATACTATATTAAATCTGAAGACATTTTCAAGGACTCTTGTTTTGTGTACGATCTCGTTTTGGCCCCAGCAACTGTTAATCCTGGCCTGCAAATTAACGCAATTGCTGTTGCAACAGGCTCAAAGGCAGCCACATGGACGATTGCCAGATCGATGCCATGGAAACCATTTTACGAGATTAGTTCACAGTTAATAAACAGAATTTCCCAAGAGCTTTGTTTCTACTTTTGTGGCCAAACGACACTGTCATTGCTATGTGTGGTGAAAAGTCTTAGACAAACACATTTACAAATTTTGGCCATAAAGTGCATACTCTGTGCAGTGAACCAACGATAAATGAAGGTATTTCCAAGAGAGAATGATTAAAGATCCAATTTTAGGGGTTTTAAGTGATACTTTTAGGGAGTTTAGGGAATTTAATCTTAATTTGCCGGTCTATAAGTCTTGGTTAATTATTCAATGACTACTCTTAAGGGCTGCGATGGGGAAATATGAGAGATATAGACTAGATTTGAACTGAATGCCTAAATATTTGTACAATCTAGTTGAAATTTGGCATATATAAGTAAACATTAAACATACAATTCTAGCTATTAAGGATTTTTAAACAAAGTTCAAGTGCAGCGTCAAACATTTCGACTGGAATCATGCCTAAAAACTATTTTTAAACAGAAAATTTAACTTGTTTGCACAATTTTTCTGTGGTTATAACCCTTGACAAAGTTTAAAATAACGAGCAACCTCTGTGTATAGTGTTTCTCCTATGTTGTTTAGGCCAGAAGTGTCTGCAAAATCTTGCGGTTCCTTTGCTCAGTTGGTAGCCACCATGGTCTGGTCCATGGCTGCTGACAGCTCATTAGGCCAGGTGTGAGGCTGGAAGGTGGAAAATGTGGGGAAAGTGACTCCTCCCATCGCCACCATCGCCACTATATGCATGCAACGAGTGTTGCCTGGCCAAGTGACAGATTTTGACAATGTGCGTTGGTCGGTAGCCGCCTGTTGGCCATTGCATTTGAAGGCTGACCAACCCAATTCCACCCCAACCGACCGCATCCGCATCCGCATCCGAACATGGAGAGTTGTCAGGCGGCTGACATGACATGGAAAAACAGCGTTAACCACATGTCCAGCCGAGTCTTAGGTACCTTGTGTGCCGGGCAATCACTTGATTTGATGACCAACAGCTACTAGCAGCAGAGAAGCATTTAGGCCACACATAAAATGCAGTTTCATTTTTGTGGAAAATTGTGTTGCACACGCATACGCACACGCACACGCCGGCAAAGTTGTTGCATTTCAAGCAAATTAAGTTAATTAAAAAGTTGCAAGATTTGTGAAGTAATTACCATAAACAAGGCAACTGTGTGCCGGCTTCTGTTTTTGCTTCAGCTTCTGCTTCTGCTTCTGCTCCTGCGGTTCCTGTTGTAGCCAAAGCTCTAGATGTGGCTACAGTTTCTGTTGAAGGTGTACTGCAAGAAACTACAAAAAAAAAAAACAGATAAAAAAATATTTTAAAACCTCTGAAAGTATATCTAAAAAATTGCCTTAAAATCTTTTAGGTTTTATCCAAATTTAAAGGAATGTATACCTTTTAGTTGTTGCTTTATTAACTGAAGTAATTAGGGATCAGTTACCTTGAGAAAATAGTTGTAAATGCCTAAGACTAACACGGAGTAAAGCCATTAAAATGTAGCAACTTACTTAGGTGTTTATTTACAGAATTTAATAGATATTTAAAGCTTTGCTAAGATGTTGTATAGCTTCCCTACAACGCAATAAATAATCAAAATACGTAAAAAAAAGTATACAATTTTTATAGATTTTTCTTTTGTGTCACAGATTTTTTGCCAGTGCCTTCGGGGGTGTGGATAAAGTTGCCGGCATGGAATATAAACACTTCAAGTCGGTGCGCCTGATGCGCTCAGCTCAGGGCTTCAAAAGACGCCCGGCACACGTGAGAAATTCCAATGGTTAAGTGGAGGTGGGCGGCAGGATGTAATGCCACTTGCCGAAGGCAGCTTCGAGGGTGCTCCAGTCCAAATTTAAAAACCTTTCAACGGCGACTGAAACAAAGGGGGTCCTGGAGAAACCAAAGACTGAATTCAGAAATTCAGGATTCAAGAGAGTGAGAGAGCAGGCAAGGCAAGAGAGATATGTCAGCCGGCAGATGGCAGTTGGCAGCTGGTTTAGGCCATGTGCGATGCGGCGACAAAAATGAGCAACTGCAACTCCACGAGGCTCTGGCACACACGCACACGCACTCAGCAGAAGGACATCGTGCATGTCGCAAACAGGTACAAAATGGAGCTGGGTAAAGGAACTCCTTCTCCTGGAACTCAACTCAACTCGACTCGACTCGACACTCGGTTTGTTATTGCCGACAGTTGCGGCCAGCCTTGGTGACACTTGAACATAACTGGGTTCTGTTCTCCGCTCCGCCTTTTGTGCGCTGCCTGAGTGCACTGATTATGCACATGGGAGGCGGCAGGGATATACATACATATATATATGGCGCAAGGATATGGCACAACAATGCCCGCCAAGATTTACAGCCTCTTGTCGGATTGCATTCGGCTGGAGTAATTTGTTTTGGGGCAGAGTTGCCACTTCTTGGCCAAGTCTTGGGAACTCAGGCATTCCTTTTCCCAGCCTCTCATATTGTCTAGAGATTACAAAAATCTGACTTTAATATGCAAGGAATTTTAGGAGATGTTATCAAGGAATAGCCATAGATTGAAGCTGTAGCTTTTGCCTTTAATGTTCATTATTTATCAACAAAATTCCTTTTCTTTAAAGTCGAAAGGGTATTCAAGGATTTACCGTGACAAACTGTTTTAGTAGCTTATCCCCGTAATCACTCATTGATTTTAGCCTTAATTATCATGGTGATACAATTAATTTAGAGCCAACTAGACGTATACTTGATAAAAAACAGCAAGTTATGCTAGCTTGGCATGTTTCGGAGTCTGGGAGTTTTTTTGTATTTATTTTGTTTTGCTCAGGTTATCCGCTTTGTTGATTCCACTCATTTATATATACTCTCTATTCTTCATTCCGATAAGGTGAGTCTATAAAATCACCAGTTTTGCAGCTCAGAGCTCAGTTGTTGGATTGCGGAGAAGGCAGTCGAAATAGAAAATATCTAAAAATATATATAATGAATATTTGGCAAAATACGCAGCGGGCAGCCTATTCCATTCGCTTTGTGAGCTCAGCATCGACACAGGCGGCCCAAGCATTTGTGAGTTTATATAATTGCACAAATATTTTAATTATTAAACCTATTCTAAAAACTATTTCCAGCAGGTCGCTGAAAATGTGACCACAGAGGCGAGACCCTACAGTGAGATCCCGCGTCCCGGAAAATTAGAATTTATTCGAGCTTTCATGCCGGGCGGCGAGTTTCATGGTGCATCTATTGTGGATTTCGCTACGGCGATGAGGAATCGATATGGCGATATCTTTATAATGCCGGGAGTATTTGGCAGGAAGGACTGGGTTACCACCTTCAGTCCCAAGGATATAGAAATGGTTTTTCGCAATGAGGGAAATTGGCCAAACAGAGAGACATTCGGGTCGCTTACCTACTTTCGCACTCACAAAAGGCCCGATGTTTATGGAGATATGCTGGGTCTGGTGTCTGCGTGAGTCGTTCTAAATAATACCTACCAAAACCCGACTAATCTATATAATTTTTAGACAATCAGAGGCTTGGGGTAAAATGCGTTCAGCCCTCAATCCGATCTTTATGCAACCTAAGGGCTTAAAGTCTTACTACAAACCACTTTCCGACATTAACAACGAGTTCATTGAACGGTAATAATCAATTATTTTATCTACTTTCAATATTAATTGTAAAATTCCCTGTATCAGCATCAAAGAGGTAAGAGATTCTAAAACCCTGGAAGTCCCCGAGAACTTCATGGAGGAGATCAGCCGTTTGATCTTCGATTCCCTGAGTCTGGTGGCCTTCGATCGGCAAATGGGTCTCCTCCGAAAGAACCGAGATAATCCCGATGCCCTGAAATTGTTCAAACAATCGAAGGAGGCCTTGAGGTATGTCTTCGAATTGGATGTTCAGCCTTCCATGTGGAAGGTTTTTCCCACGCCGACATACAGGAGAATGATGCGATTGCTGGACGAGAGCTTGACTGTGGCTCAAAAATTACTCAAGGAAACCCAGGACACGCTGGAGAAACGTCGTCTGGCTGGCGAAACAATCAATAGCAATAGTATGCTGGAAAGGATGATGGAGGTGGATCCCAAGATGGCCGTGATTATGAGTCTGGATATTCTGTTTGCGGGAGTTGATGCTACAGCCAATCTTCTATCGGCTGTGCTGCTCTGTTTGGCCAAAAATCCGGAGAAGCAGGCAAAGTTACGCGAAGAACTCCTAAGGATTATGCCCACAAAGGATACGGCTCTGAATGAGGAGTCCATGAAGGATATGCCTTATCTAAGGGCTGTGATTAAGGAGGCCCTGCGCTACTATCCCAATGGTCTGGGTAACCTGCGTGCCTGCCCCACGAATGTCGTTCTCTCGGGATATAATGTGCCCAAGGACAGCACCGTGGTCCTTGGATCGAATGTCCTGTTCCAGGACAACAACTACTATCCGCAGGCTGAGAAGTTTCGCCCAGAACGATGGCTACGAGATGCTGAGACCGGAAAGAAGACACCCATGAATGCCTTTACCTACTTGCCCTTCGGTTTTGGTCCTCGGATGTGCATTGGCAAGAGGTTGGTGGACCTCGAAGTGGAGACCAGTGTGGCCAAGGTGATCAGGAACTTCCAGGTGGAGTTCAATTACGATGCCAGTCGCCCCTACAAGACTTTCTTCATCATGGAAGCCGCCATACCATTCCGCTTCAAGTTCACTGATTTAGATTACTAAAAATAAATGCGAATTGGCTGATGAAATGTATTGCGGTTTTTACCGATTTTCCCACAAGATAAGATTAGTTTTAAGTAGCACAATTTTTCATTCCTACCACACGCGACCAGTGCTATCTGTGTCTGGTTCCTCTCGAAATTGATTTTTAATTGGGAGAGCGAAAGCCGAAAGCCGAACAACATTTAAACGGCCCACAACGGTGGCACAGGTAATGTTTTGGTGGTTTCGGTGGGTGTTTTGGGCCGCGTTGTTGGTCAAGTGTGCACAAATTTGGGCAATTGGAAAATGCAAATTTAATTAGCGGCTAATTTCGTAAAACAGCCGTAAAATTGAAAATTAAGCAGCAAATCAATGGGGTTGAGTTTTGCTTCTATGTTGCTTTTCTGGCTTCTCTAAGTTTGGTTTTGGTTTCGAAATATATTTTAGAAATGGGAATGCTAGTTGGCATATCAATAAAAGAAATATTTATGATAAATTTGTTTTATTTCTAAAAAAGTTGAGAAATTTTCTAGCTGGTTAAAAAAATAAAGAAATTTGCTCGTAAAAAATGTAACCTTTTTAATTTGAATCTGGCATTAAAGGATAATAATAATTTTAAATATTTCTTTTTTTTTATTTTAAATCTGTAAAAGTAGTAATATTGGAATAAAAAATGTCTGGTGGAATAAAAACGTAGAATTAAAATAAAAGAGAACATTTGGAATATTAAAAAATACCGTTGGAATAAGAATCATTGTAATAAAAAGTAGTGTTGGAATAAAAACGTAGTGTTGGAATAAAAACGTAGTATTGGAATAAGAAGTAGTATTGTAATAAAAAGAAGTGTTGGAATAAAAACGTTGTATTGGAATAAGAAGTAGTATTGGTATCAAAATGAATGAAATTAAAAAGTAATGGATACAAATTAGTATTTAAATAATAATATTACATCTTATTTTCAATAATTTCATCAGCTGTGAAATATTTTTTTATGAGTATTTACGGGGTCTTAACCATTGCTATATTTACCAGTTTTGCCGATCAGCTGTGAGTTTTTTCTGCTGACTGCGGTAGTCACATCATGGTGATACGTCGTATACTTGATAAGAAACTGGAAAGTCATGCTCTGTTTGCTAGCTTTTGTTTTGGTTTGAGAGCATTACCTTCAGCTCTGCTCTCTGTTGTTGCCTCTCTCTAAACTTATACATTTTACAGATAAGAGTTGTCTATAAAATCGTAGGTGGTGTGTCTACAGGTTTTCAGTAGTTTGTTAGCAGCAGAATGAATACCTTAAACAGTGTGCGATGCCGGGCAGCCCAGGCCTCAGGCCCATTCCAATCTCTGAGATCGGCATCGGCCGTGGCCCAGACTCAGGCCAGAGCCAATGTAAGTCCCCTCAAACCCGTTTAAGCAATTAGAAAATATTCAAATTGTTTAATTGTAGGTGTCAGAGGAATCGAAAGCCTTCAACGAGATTCCGCGGCCAAGTAAACTGAAGTTTATGAGGGCCTTTATGCCCGGTGGTGAATTCTACAACGCCTCCGTTACGGATTATACATCCACAATGCGAAAGCGATATGGCGACATCTTTATAATGCCAGGAATGTTTGGCCGCAAGGATTGGGTCACCACATTTGACACCAAGGACATAGAAATGGTTTTCCGCAACGAAGGAATCTGGCCACATCGCGATGGCCTGGATTCGATAATATATTTCCGTCAACATGTACGACCCGATGTTTATGGAGATATTCAGGGTTTGGTGGCCTCGTAAGTTTTATGACAAATTTGAAATCAACTTAAAATTAAACTTAATAAATCGGCAGACAAGATGAAACTTGGGGCAAGCTTCGTTCAGCTATAAATCCTATATTTATGCAACCCAGAGGTCTGAGAATGTATTACGAACCCTTGTCCAATATTAATAATGAGTTTATAGAAAGGTGAGAATATATACTTCTATAAATTATAAAACTCAAATAAAATATAATAACTTTCCTTATTAGAATCAAAGAAATACGCGATTCGAAGACCTTGGAAGTGCCCGAGAATTTCATGGACGAAGTTTGCCGAATGATCTTTGAGTCCTTGGCCCTGGTGGCCTTCGATCGACAAATGGGTATGATTGGAAAGAATCGGGATAATCCCGATGCCATGACCCTTTTTCAGACCACAAGGGATATCTTCCGGCTGACCTTTAGTTTGGATTTCCAGCCCTCGATGTGGAAGATCATCTCCACGCCCACATACAGAAAAATGAAGAAAGCACTGAATGACAGCTTGGATGTGGCCCAGAAAATGGTCAGGGAAAGTCAGGAGGTGCTGGAAAAACGTCGCACAGCGGGGGAAAATATTAATAGTAACAGTATGTTGGAGCGACTGATGGAGCTCAATCCCAAAGTGGCAGTGATCATGAGCCTGGACATCCTTTTCGCTGGAGTGGATGCCACTTCCACACTTCTGGCTGCAGTCCTGTTGTGCCTGTCCAAGCATCCGGAGAAGCAGCTGAAGCTGCGGGAGGAGCTGCTGAGGATTATGCCCACGAAGGATACACTTCTCAATGAGGAGACCATGAAGGATATGCCCTACTTAAGAGCAGTGATTAAGGAGACGCTGCGATATTATCCCAATGGCTTGGGAACCATGAGGACCTGTCCAAATGATGTAGTGCTATCCGGCTATAATGTGCCCAAGGGAACTACTGTCCTGATGGGTGCCAATGTCCTCATGAAGGATCCTGTCTTCTATCCACGTCCAGATGAATTCCTGCCAGAACGCTGGCTGAGAGATCCCGAGACTGGCAAGAAGATGCAGGTCAGTCCCTTTACCTACTTGCCCTTCGGTTTTGGTCCTCGGATGTGCATAGGCAAGAGGGTCGTGGATCTGGAGGTAGAGACCAGTGTGGCCAAGCTGATCCGCAACTTCCAGGTGGAGTTCAACAGGGATGCCAGTCAACCCTTCAAGACCATGTTCGTCATGGAGCCGGCTATTCCCTTTCCCTTCAAGTTCACCGATGTGGAACAGTAAATGTCTGTGTAAATGGCTTACATTTTGTTGTGCAATAAGTTCCTTATAGTTGTCGCTTGTCAACAATAATTTGTTTTTGGTAATAAAAGTATAAATAAAGTGTTTGTAGATTAGACAATTGGCTTTTTGCGGCTTTGCTTGCATTTTGTTGTGCAATTTCATGATTAGATTCCTTTGTGTTGGGGTATCCCTATCGCTAGGTGGGTTTATTTCTGTCGATACTATCTTTTTCTCTCTCTTTAAATGTATTCTTAATTAAGAGAGTGAGCAGCAAGCACTCTACATTTTTTTATAATAGATTAAGTGTTGAGACAATTTTTTGAAGGGTTAGTCATAATACTTCTCGTTTAATTGTATTTTATAGAAAGCAAAGCAGAAGTACACTGGTGAAAACAGTGATCTAAAGTTATACATTTTTAAATAATTTATTGTAATACAAAATATTAAATGAAATTTATAAATGTGATTCACCCAGAACGTAACTCTAATTCTTCCTTAAATGTTCCCAAATAATAAAACAATATATCAAAAATAGTATGTTTATAATTATTCCTCATGTAATGACTTAATATTTGTGTAGTTTCCCTTGAAATTTTCTTCTCTGTGCTTGATTGCTCTTATTTAGAAATTATGTAGCCCACTTTTAGCCAGCTCAGCGCTTCTGTTTGGCTTTGGCAACCTGGCAGGCAGGCAGGTGGAAGGCTGTCCTTTGCTTTGGCAGAAATATTTCCAACAGCAGAAGCGGCATCAGCACCCACAGCAGCAGGAGCTGGAGCACGAATAGGATCTGCAGGAGCGGCAGACATATTCGCCTGCGGCCGGCGGAGTTATGCTAACTGGCACTCAAAGCAAAGCGCGGCCAAAAGCTCGGGCGGTTTGCCCTTTGCCCTGGCCTGGCATGGCCTGAGCCTGACTGTTGTTCTTGCCACTCTGCAGTGGCAGCTGGTAACAATAATTTAAGCGATTTTGCGCTTTTTGCGAGTGGGTTAATGGCATGCCCGGGAAGCTGGAAGCTGGTAAACTGGTAACTGAGAGCCGGCAGCCGGGAACTAGGATATCTGGGTATCCTTTGCCGTGGCGAAAATTCCACTCTTGTAGCAAACGCACATAGCTTATGAATTCCGCAATCCAGGATGCGGTGCAGCCAAAGTGGTGGGAGTGGGAGTGGGAGTGGGAGTTGGGACTCCTCCTCGTCCAGTACAAAGTAAAAATGCAGAACATGTGATTGGGGAACGGAGGGTGGGGTGGGGGGAAGGCTTTTTAGAATGGTCAAGGACTGGCCAGCCGCCATATGGCTCTTTGTGTCTGTGCTGTGCTGTGTATTAAAATTCAATTTTAAAACACGCCAAGCGACGCACCGACAACCGGGCGTATGCGTAATGCGGCATGCAATCATTTGCGTGCGCCTTCGCTTGGAAATTCCTTTGCCATAACTAATCTCGAGAGCTAAGCAAGGACCAGTCCTGACGTTTCATATTTCTAGCTGGCCGCACTGCCAACCCTTTCCCATCGTCTTCCCTTTATTTTATTTAATCTTTTTCGAGGTTTTTTTTCTTTTCTTTTCTTTTTCTGTTTTTTTTTTCTGAAAAATTTCATACTCATCAAGTTGACAAAGAAAAAGTTTTTCATTATTACATTTCGCTGTCATTTGGGCGCAGAAATAGCTTGGAAAAGTTCTCAGCTACCCCCCGGCCACCCCTGGCTTTTCCCGGCTCTACCGCTTTTCCCCGCTTTTCCAACAACTGCTGGTGTAACTCGAGTGCAGCGCGTAAATGAGCCACTCCCAGCTGAGACGCCCGCCCGCAGCAGTCAGCGCTCATCATCAGATTTCCAAGAGGAAAATGGGTTAAGATGGGATGGGGGGGAAGTTGCGGGGGGGTTGCTGGGAAAAGCCTGCCCAGTGCGTAGCTTGACGTAATTTTCTTGGCCCGCCTGACGAGTCGCATCCTTGCACATTAATCCATTGGTGCCTGGATCTGGGATCTCGGATCTCTGGCTCTGGCTCTGGCTCTGGCTCTGGCTCTGTCTCTGTCTCTGGGTCTGGTTCTGGTTCTGGCTCAGCTTTGGTCCTTGGTCCTTGGTCCTTGGTCCTGGCTGCACGCAAATGAGGGTATGGTCAAATCACTCACTGTCAGCCTGTGTCCCAAGGAATGCGTTCAGCATGTCCTTTAATTTTTTTCTCCCCCCTAAGACTAGTTCTATTCCCCTTTTTGTGCAGTGCAAAAAAAAACAAGGTTTAAATTAGAAGGTATTAAAAGAAACTATGAAGATTTGTGTTAGTAAATAAATTTAAATGGAAATGATTAATTATAAGTATAAAGAATAAGTTAATAAATAAGTAAATCAATGAGCTATAAGAAATAACTTTAAATAAACACTTTTCAAAGACTCTTCTAGTGTTCCTTTGAATACATTTTGACATATTAATTAAACAACTTAAATTAAAGTGAATCAGAAATTAAAAATATATAAATATGAGTTCTTTGCTTACATTATTTTAATAATAAATCACCAATTAAAGACGGAACTCCTTGCTCTTTTTTTCCCCTTGTGCAGGCTTGGGCATTTTCTATAACTTGACGTTTGCCACTGGCCCACCCCGACCATTTTCCATTTGCCATTTTCCGCTTTCCCAGCCCCCACTCTTCACCCCTTCTCCTTGACTCCTTTGTCCGGCGTGTACTTGTGTTGCTTCGCTTGCCGCTTTGCTGCCTGTCAGCGCAGCTTAAGATAAAAACTTTCCTTTCCACCCGAAAAGGGGCAGGAACCGGCACCAGGACCAGCAACAGCACCGCCACCGGCCAGATGAGAGGGCACAAAAAATAAAAAAAATAAAAAAAAAAGGAAGAAAAACCCGTAGGATGGGGATGCTGCGAAAGGGTTGACTCTGACATTTAGCTTTCGCATATTTGCACACACCCCGCGTGCTGCTCGGCCTCACCCTCCGCCGCCAAGAATATATTTTATAGACTAAGGCGAAGACATGACAAATGCTCAAATAGAAATTCTTCAACAAGATTCTTGGCCGAAACTTAAGTTCATTTTTTGGTCGTGAGCATCGCATCGGGGCTTTTGTTAGAGCGATACCAGAAAGAATTCAAATTAAATTGCGATTGCTCGAGAGCCGAGGCTCGACTCGATTTTCGTGTGCCGCCTTCAGAGCCGTCTGCCTCCTCTCCCTGACACGGCCTGTCAATGGTTTTTGCATTTTGCCTGCAAGGAGATGAGGCAACCATTTCCATTTCATTGTGATTCCAAAGACTCTTTTCTATAACTCACCCTAGAACAAGCTAATTTGTAAAAGAAGTACCCTTTACTTAGGCACTTTCTGTATATGTTTAATATTTAGATAAACCTATTACAAAAACACCTATTAAGAAAATATTTAAAATACAAATTCGGATGGTTTCTCTATTTTTTGTTGTTGTACATTTCAGAACTTTGATCAGTGAACTTTCCATGTCCATTAAAATTGGCAAGGCAACTTTGGAAAACTTTGTTTAATATTTAGACAAACCTATTATAATAAACTTATTAAAAAAATATATGAAATACTAATTAGGATGGTTTCTCTATTTTTTTTGTACATTTAAGAACTTTGATCAGTGAACTTTCCAAGTCCATTAAAATTGGCAGGGCAACTTTGGAAAACTTTGGTTCATAATGTTCCACTATAGTTTTCATTCGGAAAACTATTCTATTTCACTTGTTGGTTAATAAATCTGCATACTCAGTTGGTAACATATATTTTTTTTTACATTTTTAATTATGTTAAATTTTGCATATATTTTTCTAGTATTTTATTTTTTATTTATAAAAATATTAAAGGCGATTTTAATGCAGATTTGTTAACCAACCAAAATTTAAATAGGAAAGGTTTCCAAGCTGAAATTATTTCTTTATTTTGCTTAGTTATGTTGAATAAAATTTATTAAATATCTTTGTTTTGAAATATGAATGTATTTTAAGACAGTATATAGGTATGACTAAATACCTAACTTATATTACAAGGATTCATTTAATAAATTTATTATTTTATTTGTTTAGCTAAAAAATTTCATAAGAACATAGTTACCTCATTTAAATTTTGAGATCTAAGTATTACATCTTTTTATTTATTTTTAAAAGTTAACATTTTGAACTAACTCAAAAAATTCTTTTTGTTAAACCCAAAAAAGGTAAATTCTGTTTCCTATGACTTAATATACAAAATAATTTTTGTAATTATTTTTTAGCAAGGGAAACTTATTAAGAAACCCCTTTAAAGTCCTTTTCCTTAAAAAAAAAGTTCCTTTTTAACGGGTAAGTGCAATAAATATCACTTTGCCTGGCATAATTCGGAACATATGACCCTGCAGCTGCTCTGGCTGCGATTCCCCCTAAATTTTCACCTCCCCCCCCTCCCCTTTGGGCCAAAAGGAAAATTTCATTCATCAGTGCAGCGCACACGCATTGCCAAATTTGCACCAACACCCACACCTCACACACATTCGCAGTCGCAGTTGCTGCCGCCCCCCACAACTCACTCACCCATTCATATATTTTATGTTTTGTTTACATTGCCGGCTTGCGCAGTCACAACAGCAGGGGGGAAAAGCGCGCCGAGAAAGCCTTGTGACGTCACTGGTGAAATGCACACTTTATAGCACCAAAGAGTATAAGAGAAAAGTGTTATACACAGGGCGAAAAGGAAGAGAGATTTCTAAACGGAAACGAAGGAAAATACGAGTGCGCAATTAAGGAAGGAACTCGCAATTTGGCTGCTCATTTCGAGCATTTTGCGGTGAGTTGAAGCTTCCGCAAAATGGCCGAGAGAGAGAGAGAGTGACAGAGAGGGAGTGTGCGTAACAGAGTGTGAGAGAGAGAGAGAGACGTCATCGGGACAGCATCAACAAGCTTACTGGCTGCCGCTGCTTGGCATCGTCATTACCGCCTTGATCATCATTTGCCATCGGCGAGGAGCGAGAACAGTTGTCGCAGAAACGAGTCAACGCTCGAGTACGTCGGTCATTGCGCTGTGTGTTGCACTTTGTCGGCCAACACGCACGCACACACACAAACACACACACACGCGCCACAGAGTGGGCCTAAAACACACACACACTCGCTCGTTCGACGAAAGAGAAACAGAAACTATTGCATACCGCCAGGCGCACATGGCACTAGTTCGCTGGTGTGCGTGCGCCTTTGTGCTTTGTGTTTGTGATACGTAAGAAGGGTTTCAAGGAGAAGAAGGGGTTTCCTTCAATAAACAAAAAATACAACTTAAGATGCAGAAGGCCAGAGGAACTACATATGAGTATTAAAACAAGTAAGTTGCTTTTACAAATAATTTATAAGCTCAGAGTTGACTTTACAGCTCAATTTGGACTTAAAATATGTAATTTTATTGCTAAATAAATGATAAATCATTGTAAAATAAATATTACAAAAATATTTTAAGAAGGCTAAATGATGAGAAATGATTGTCCCTAATTCAGGCTTTAATTCTTAATGTCTCAAACTGTTTTTAGTGCCAAACTTAAGCCAGAAAATCCCTTAAAAACAATTTCCTGCTTCTACGTAGTTTAGCCAACTTTTTCTACTATTTTTGCCGGCTTGCCAATGGCCTAAACTCTCTTAGTTCCTCTCTTAAACTTGTTAAGGTCTCAACTACCTAAATATACTCTAAAGTTTAGCTCTAATAATTAAAATGTATTCTCTAAAATATCTAGCATCTCCAAAACCTAACTAAAACCCATATATTTATTGCTATATTGCTCTAAACTCCCAGCTTTTCTAGTTTTAACCAACTTGTTTGTCTATTTTTGCCGGCTAACACACTCTCTCTCTTAGCCACTCTCTCGTAGCTCTCTTTTGGGCCAACTCGCCTGCGCCAGAGCCAAAAGTAGGAAGGAATAAAAAGTAGGAGCCAGAAAACAAACCAAAATGAGCGCCAAGAGCGTAGTAAAGCGGCGTAGTTCAAGTGCCGGTTGTACTATAAGCGGGGTCAACAAAAAGGGCGGGGAGGAGGGACTCTTTTGCCAGGTGTAAAAAAAGAAAGAAGAAAAATAAGGGGGCCTGAGCACCTTTGGCCGTAAAAATATTCCGATGGCGCGGCTTCTCATATCATTAAAATTCCATTTTGTCTGGTCTCGACTTTTGCATCGCTCGCGCAGTACAGCAGTTTTTTCCCTGCTGTTTCTTTCTTTTTTTTTTTTGGCTGTTGTGTGTGCGAGTGTGTGTGTGGAGCGACTATCTTTGTTGTGGCATTATTGTTATGACGCTGGCTGCACTGTATCGCACAGAGTCGACTTCCGCTGTTGCACGTGTCGCATGTTGCTCCTTGCTGGCGCTCCTTGCTGTGAAATTTCCGCAGCGGCGGCAACAAAAGTGCGAAATAATGACCGACTGCCTGTCACATGGCTGGCTGACTGCCTGCCAGCCTGCCAGCCTGGTACTCCGGGCCTTGGCATCTCCGGGCACTCGTATTCCCAATGCTTCTGGCCATTCTCCTTCGGCTATCCGGCATTCCGGGTCTCCGGCACTCCGGCACTCCGGCACTCCGGCGCTCTTGCACACCGGCAACAATTGTCGCCGTCGTGCGCGGATGTTGTCTGTGAAGTTGGTTAAACAATTTATTTGCTTAAACAATGGCTCAGTGTACGAGTGTGACGGTTCCTTGACCTTTGACACTGGCCACTGGTGGTAGCCTGACCTGCCAGCATAATTAATATGCTGATTAATATATTGCTTAACCGACAAAGGCGGGTGCCTGTCATTAAGGTCCCCGGCGATTGCCGTCATCAGGAGGTGGAAGTTGGAACCGAGGCAACGTTTTATTAAAAATTCTTGAGCATCATTATCGAGGGAGTTGTGTGTGTGTGTGCGAATTCCACTGCCAAGTAAAATGATATGAGAAACGGTTGAAGAAAAGCACCAAAGAGAAAAAAATCTCATAAAATAAGGTGAAAAATTAAATCAAAGCTGTAAGGATTTATTTTTCTGCTTTAACTTAAATATTACAATAATAAATATTCATTTAATTCATTTATATAACCAGAAAGCTGGTATTTGTTGTGCTGAGTGTATGACCAGCGAGTGATGAGCATGTAAACGTCCATAAACTAAGGAGCCAACTTAGCACCAGGTCTGTGTTACCTATGCTTCCAAGCCAAAATCGTCAACAGGCGCCCATCGCAGCCAGCAAACCGAAACCGAAACCGAAACCAGAACGTGGCCTGCCAACTTTCAAGACACAGCATCAGCAGCAGCAGCAGCAGCAACATCCATCGCATCTGCAAGAGCAACAGCAACAGCAATATCAGCACGGCAGCAGCAACATCAGACAGGAAGCACTGCCTCGGGGCGCACTGGCAACTACAAAAGGCCAGGAATCGGGAGTGGGGGCAGGGATATAGCAGATATGGAGATATATATGGGTGTGCGCCGGGGTAAATGGCAAAATCAAATCAAATTCAAGCGACTAAAGCTGAATGGCGGCGGCAGCTGAGCGACTGAGTGAGTGAGTGTGTGCGAGAGATGGCATTTTCCACACCTGAGGATGCAGTGGCACCTGCTGCACTGCAGCAATTTAATTGTTTCGAAATTAGTCCGGGCCTGGGAGAGGCTGGATTGTCTGAATCTCTGTGTAAAACACAATAATTAGCTCGCAAGGATACCACTTTCATATTGCATGAGTGATGGTCGTGTGTGGCGTCAGGTTTCGTATTATAGTTCTTCAACAATCACTAATTGATGGTTTAAATTGTGAAATTTATTGCCAGTTTCCAACTATATAATTTGTATTTCATATTGATTGAAATTCGAAATATGTACAAGCTGAATATGAAATTATTTGAAGCCCCTAATTAGCTCAATTTATTGTTGATGTATACTTTTCCCCAGGTTTAAATTTAATAAATGCAAATGGGATAAATATTTAAAGCGTAGATTGATTGTAGATTGAAGAAAAATATTTATTTGCTTAGGTTTTATTATTAATATAATTTTTTTTAGGTTAGATTTGTGCCGAACATGGGTCCTTCGAGCCGGATCTAAGCAGCCCCTCTCACACTTACTTCTCCAACCTAACCAAGCACAGCTCCCTAAATTAAAGTTTAAAGTACATTTAAGCGGACTTGAAAACTTCGCCAACATAATTTTAATTTTTTTAATATTTTTTAGGGGTTAAAAAATTTTTTTTTAGTATTTAAAGCTCCCATTTAACACAGCTACGAGCCTAATGAGTTAAAACCCTTTCAGAGTGCAACTAGCAAAATCAGGCGTCAGAAAACATTATTAACGCCGCCGCCGCCTCTCCTTCCTTTTGGGGGCGTGGCCAGTTCGATAATGCGTCTGTGTGTGCGTGTGTGGGGGCGTGTGCAAATGCAATAAATGAATGGCCATTAAGCAAAGCGCAAAAGGTTTTTAAATTATGCGTGAATATAAATTGTGCGTGTGTTAAGTTCGGGGCGGACATGGGCTAGGTGGGCGTGGCACATGTAATGTTGTGCCCACAGGCCAAACACAAGACTTTGGGGGCAGAAAGAGAGAGTCAACAAAAGCTAATTGAATAAAATCGGTAAAGGCTGAGCGCAGAAATTTACATTTAACTTGTTGCAAGTGATTAAGCTTCGTTTGGCCGAAAATTTAATTAAATATGAGTTCTCAGGGACTAGAGGGGAGCAAAATTATAAACAAGGGGTCCAAAAGTTAAAGTTCAATACAAAATTACACAGAAAACACAACGAAAAATTGTTATAGTTGTAGAAATCAGTTCAACAATTTTGTTTTAAAGAAAAGCAAAAAACGTTGAACCATTTTAGTCTATTGTTTATGTCAAAGAGTATTTAAAATGAGTTTTTTCTTTAACATTTCCTATCAATTTGTTATATTTTTAACATTATATTCCTTATTTTTTTTCTAGTTAAATTTGCCAATGATTTAAATATAAGTATAATTCCCAAACAAGACCTTTGACTTTCATTTAATTTATTGTGGTTTTTGTTAGTTGCTGCGTAATAACCGTTTTTTCAATTAGAGAATTAATGTTCTCTTAAATTTTTATGAGGCATGCAGACGCAAAAAATACAAGATGAAAAGTTAATTCAATTACCATGAAAAATATTTCGGTTTATGGCAAATTACTTGCGATCATTATTCAAGTGAATCATGGCGAGCATTCAAGGCAGCATTATTCGAGAGCAAATTCGTAATTTATTAAGATTTTGGTATTAATTCGATAAGGGAAATACTGGCAGAGAGTAACGAAAGTTTCAGCATTTTACAAGCAATTTATGTTTCTTAATTTCTTGTTTAATTGAATCAGCAGCAGCAGCAGCAGCAGAAGCTTCTGCGAAACGAAGCGAGACAAAAGTTTGGCGGTCCAAGTTGAAACATTACTACTACTGTCAGCGGCGGCGACACTTGCAGCAACGGCAACAATTTTGCAGCAAACATGAAAGAAAAGACAACAATTAAATAATTTTCCATGGTCGGGATTTAAGGGGCTGTTCCCCAGCCGGAGGATGGGGGCTGCCAGGGTTTAAACCAATATTTGCATTGCTGAAAGTCTGCGACAACATTGACGGTGAGGAGAGCTCGGCTCGGCTCTGCGCGTCCTGTGCAATGTGTTTGTTGACTATTGAATCATAATTAAAATTGTTTAATTTAAAATTAATTTTATAAGCAAGCAGACGCCGCAGCCACTCCCTCCCTGCCTGCTTTTCAACATGACATGAAATTATACAAACATTTTTATTAAAATGACGACCGCCGCCGGAGACAAATATGCAAATTTTGCGGCCGAAGCCATCGCATCGGGGTTGGGGCTCTGATGCTGACAGCTTTCTGGTATTTGTTTTTGATACTTTAATAAACATTTCAGTTGAAATTCTCGTATCTTTGGGGCCGGTCGAAGAGTGCAAATTGCATACAAATCCCATCAGCCTACGCCGCCGGCCATAATTATGCGAATTTATTTCAAAACGTATTAAATACATGATGACACAATTTTAATAGCTTTCCGCTTTACAGCGGCACAAACGCAAGCAAATAGTATGCAAGCGGCGGAAGATGCAGAAAAAAAGTGTTTGCTTTTAATTAAATTGCATTCGGCATTATTTATGAAAAAGTTAATTAATCTAACGTGGCATGAAATCGAGGATTACACAGCTCTCTTCTAAGCCAACTGTTCGTTAATTGCTCTCCGTTAAATTAATGGCTGAATTAATCCGTTTTTAAGCCCCTCTATAAACGCAGTGACTCGAGAGGTTTTCTCGATCGTACAAATTAACGCTGAATACGATATGTTCGTATAAATCAATGGGCTTTCATAATTAAAAGCACTTCTCTG
>JAEIIH010033419.1:0-18008 GCA_018904745.1 Drosophila orosa | reverse complement strand
GAATACCAATAGTTCTTATAACATGAGACAAAAATTAAGTTTAGGAAACGATTGATTTATAATCCATTTTGGTTGGCTAGCAAAAGGCTTGATAATAATTTAATTTATTTGATTATTCAAACTATCAGCCCGTTCTGACTCTTCCAAAAATTGCTAATTATAGATTTTTCGGACTTTCTATATAGAATAAAAGTTTTAAGAACTATTTTGTCACCAAGCATCGGTGGTTCAGTGGTAGAATGCTCGCCTGCCACGCGGGCGGCCCGGGTTCGATTCCCGGCCGATGCAAAAACACTTTTTCTCACTTTTTTTAAGTTTTTTTCTACATTTTCATAACTTTTTTTACTTACTTCCCTAGCAATTACCATATATGCCAGACAACGTTTCCCTAACAGGCCAAACACCCTTGAAATAGAGTCTAGCCAGGGCCATCATCATTATTCTGTATGGATATTATTAAAAATCGTTTATACAATGTTTTTTTTTTATTTTGTTGTGTTTGGGTAAATGGCGTATACCCCGAAAATCCATCAGTTTTTATGTTATTTGCTACACGAAAGCTAGATTACTCATACGCCCCGAGAGGCCCCCGGGGGAAAAGTGCACAAATTAGCAGTGTCCAGTGAAACAGGGGGCGGTGCTGGCGTGATTAAATTGCTTTATCGTTCTATTAATCATACGCCATGACGGCCATTCAACAGTTTCCTCGCACCCGCTGGCCCTTTATCGCTTTAAATTATGCCTTTTGGAGCGCAGGACAAGGATTGAATGTATTCATTATTCAGGAAGTGCTTGTACTTAACCGGAGCGAAAAGTAACAAAAAGAATTATGCGGAATTTACAACGAGCTGAGTGGGTGGGTGGGTGGTTGGGAAACTTTTTCATCGATTGCTGCGAACTTGTGAATTATCGCAAAGTTGGCAACCGCGAAAAAATTGAATAATTATGCAGAAGCAGCCCTTCAAGATGCAATGGAAAAGTTGGCGGCACCCGACTTGCGTGCGTCTGTAAATATTTGAGCAGGAATTTTGTGGCAGCCACATGAACATCGCGGCATTATCAGCTGCAGGAGGAGGTCCTTCGGAGATGGCATAAATATTTAGGACCTCACATCCTGGCGAACACTGACAAACTCACACACACAAGTGTGTGCAAGCGTTGATGATGAGAAACCAACTAGGGCGACGGGAAATTCACACGGGGACTGGCAAATTACACTTTACGCGGATATTACGCATACGACGCGGTGTCAGCGCTTTAAGCTGCACACAATTTGCTGGATAAATACGTGAGAGAAGAGCCACTTCACACACCATTTTCCCCACACTCGCACCCCAGCATAACAAATTCCTCTCTTTCCGAATTTATTCTTATTGAATTAATCCTTCAACTGTTGCTGCTGCTGCTGCTGGTGCTCCGTTCCCACTGCCAATTTTATTTGGCTCTCATGGCATATTAAGTGCCAGCAATTTGCCAAAATGTAGCATGCAAGCCATGGCTGCCTGCTGCTTAAATTGAAAGGGGGGTACCAGGAGGCGTGGCTCTTAGCCATTTCAGCAGAAGGCGTCAATGGGTGGGCGTGATAATGAGCTGCAGTTTGTTTTGAGTCATGTCCTGGCTGGATGTGGGTGCAAAAAGGAAATTTGCTCCATGTATCCAAAGTTAACGAAGCCACATTTCATTTGGCTTTCTATCGCAACGAAATCTGTTCAACATTATTCCCCTTAAGCCAGCGTTCCATCAGGCTGAACAACCGAGAAAGCTAGGGGTCTTGGACGTGACAGTGCGTTACTGAAGATTGTGGAATTATGTAATTTAACTAAGGTAAACATTAAACACTTGGAAAGGTACTTGGAAAGTTATCATTTAGTAGGATAAATAACGTATAAATATTTCAATAATTATGTGTACTTGCTATTATTATTTTATTAATACTATATTTGTAAGAATAACTTGAAGGATTACAATCATGTTCTTGTCATACCATCACAACGAACTTTTGTGTATTTAATATTAGTAGACATCAGCAACACTTTATTAAATTTAGGCAAATCAGAGGAAGATCTCATAGGAAACCAAGAAATCCTAGAATCTCAAAGGCTTTAATGTTAACAATCACCACTTTGTTGGCTCTTTTAATAAACCAAACCCAACTAAGCTAAGCAGGCTAACTTACAATGCATATTCAAAGCCTTCCTTTGATAGCTTTCTCTTCTTAGTTATTACGTATATTTTTAGAATTCATTCAGGCAATTATAAGCCCACAGAGCCATGAAAAGTAATAAGTGGGAATATCGCACAATGGAAGATATTTTTGGGTCATGTCGATTCTGCAGCAATTACATTTGTAAAATCAATCCCTCAGATAGAGAGTGAGAAAAAGGGAAAATGGCCTGCATATTCTTGACTATGGAAATAGCCTGCTGCAAACCAAATGGCTCTTCGGGGCCCAAAAAAAGAAGGAAGCCACAAAAATGCTTTTTCAAAGAAGAGGAAAAGCGGAAAGAAATGCAGCAGGAAAATTCCGGCAAACCAAGCAGCAGCAGCAGCAGCAGCAGCAGCAGAGCAGAACGGAGCTGAGAAGGAAATGAAGCAACAAGGGAAATGGATCAATGTCGAATGTCTGGGAAGTTGATGGTAATTTGAGAGGAGCTTATGCTTCCATTTGCAATTGCTCGGGTGATTGAGATTCCGAGAATCTGGAATGAACGGAAGCAGCTTAAGGGATAGACTTGATTAAATTAGTATACTTTATTGGCCATCAGGTTAAATGAAGCTAATTAAATGTGGATATGGGTTAAATTATAAGTTAAATACCTGCTAGACGTTTTCTTCCACTTTTCTATTCAATTTAATTTTAGATAATTAAAATTCTATTTATTTTAGTATGCAAACTTTATTTTTAATTGCAAAATCCCTGTCTGAGCTAATTCTAATTAATATGTACATATTTAGAAACGTTTTGCATTTGTAAATTATTACCCAATGTTAACATTGACCACCTGTCAATTAATTTCAATTTGGCGCACATAATCAGTACTCATTTGTCCCCTCTTTTAACCCGTATTTACCCACGAAACTGTGGAATGTTAAATAAATGGAAAAAAATAAACATATGCATATTTCCACACAAATAGCCATTTTAAACATTTAACTGCCAACAGCGACGACTTGCCGCAGAGGGCGAAATCCAGTTATAAATTGCAACATATTTGCATTCGCCACTTGCTACATTTACGATCGACTAAAGCACTCACTCAATCATCGCTCTGGGACAAAAACAAATACAAACAACTACCGAAAAATACGACAAAATTTTCCGCAATAAAGGCGGGGCTTTCCACCAAGGGCGGCAGGTGTAAATGGTGAAAAACGGCAGAGAGAATGAGAGTGAGTTCCATCGATTGCGTGCAGCGTTAAATGTCAGCCCGCAGCCAATTGCAGATGTCAACACATGCTGAAAAAAGGATACTACTAAGCCAAAGGTTAGGGATTCAACTATTAGATACCCTATTAATTAGTATATTATAAATTAATATATAAATACAGTTAAAAGTTAATGAGATATAGAGAGATTATTGAGGCTAACGGACAAAGTAAGTCTTATCATTCGCCTATGGGTTACCTACCATAATCTTGAATTTATAATAATTCCACATTATAGATTATAAAATGTAAAAAACCCTTAATTACAGAGTCTAAACGACAAACTGGGCGCCCTTTCTTAATGTCCGGCTAAGACATACTCTTACTTGAGTCAACTCAAATTCTCATCCTGATCAACAAAAGATATACCCTTAATATTCCCTTTCCTTCAACTATTACAGGGTATTGAAACACGCACACAATTTGCGCCTAAAAGATGCCCCCTGAGTTTTCCGCGATTGACAAAGAGAAAGAGAGAGAAAGAGAGAGAAAGAGAGAGTGAAAGGGAAACAGACTGAGCCAAGGGAAAAGCAAAACATTTTTGATTTATGTGCGTTTTTCGCGGAACCTTCATTGCGTGTCGAACGCGTTCAATTACAAACTGCCAAAACTGTGTGGAAAATTCGTTTCAATTTTACACAGAAGCCGTCCATAGGACTCAACCCGTTTCTGTCATTAGATTCATTGTTCTGGCTGTCAATCGCATTAATTTATAATTATCCTCTATACACACTGGCACACACAGACACACACACACAATGGCCAACTAATTAAGCAAAGCAATTATCCTAAGCAGTGACTAAGTCGACGCACGAACCACTTCAAACTCGAATTAGGGTCGGTGGCGTATACGCAATCTGTCTAATCCCATCGAGGACCAACACTGGGCGGCCCAAGGTAATTTGTGCAAATCTCACGATTTGCCTATTACTTATCTCTATTACTAATACCCTATACACATAAGGACCTCCCTCGCCAGTCTCGACTTTTCGTGCTTGCACTTTGAATTAATTAAGCTGAATTAGATTCTGGCGATTGTGTTGCTTTTTGCTTTTTTGATTGCAAGATGTTTAATGCAATGTAAACAGAAATAAATAAAGCTTTAGGGCGGCAGCCCAGCACAATCTGTTCCTGCTTGGTCCTTCGTCCTTCGTCCGCCCCTCTGCCAATGTCTCACACCCACACTATGTTATGTAATACGCTTTTCCGATGCTCTGATATGAATACTAAGGAAACACGGAAAGCAGATGAAAGAAGAAGTGTTTGTCTGAGAAAGGTGGACACTGAAGACTCTTATTATTTTTTTTTAAACAAATATATAGCTTGTAGAATATATATTGTTTAATATTTTAATTTGTAAGGCAATAGACAATGATAAATATAATTTTATTTACATTAGAACAAGGACTTTGCCACTTTTTTATTTATAAAATCGCTGAAAAATGTTCAATCGCGGAAATAAAAATCTTTATATAATCCAAAGAGTTTCTATACCATTTTTAAATGTTTCCCAATTAAAGTTATAAATTAAAGCCTCTAAATAAATCATAAACTTCATCTAACCCTCATTTAGGGCAACAGAGAAACAAAGTCAGACCACAGGAATAATATTGGCAGACACATCCAAGGGGATTGTTTTGTGCCTGCATAAAAAAGTTCTCAATCGCAATCAAAGAAGTATTCCCGAAAACAAAAACCAACCGCATTTCCCCCGGCCAATATAAAGGGAATAAGTTAAATGAATAAATTTTCGAATTGAAAATTATGCAGGCGAGAAAATCACTTTTCAGAACAACCCCAACTAAAATCTCCTTTGCAAATATTTGCTTATTTCCTTCTTTATTTTTATGTTGTGTCGGGATGAGAGCGTGTGTGTACGATAAATTTTTGGAAAATTTATTTAAGGCGGTCGCTGTGGCTGCATTTGAAGTGGCAAGCAAGCATTAACAATGCCGTGATGAAGGCCTCCCTCCTGAATTTGCATGGCAAAATGCTGAATTTCTTTCGTTTTAACATTTTATTCACTTAATGTTTTATTCATGACGAATCCCGCAAAAGCCCATTAACAAATTTACACATTTTCCATATTGAAAACTTGCCCTCTTGCCTTTGTTTTTGGATGGAAATCGGAAAAATTGTAGGTATAATAAAAACAAGTATGCGAAAATAAAATAAGAAGAAATCTGTGAACCAGAAAAATACTTTCAATTGCGAAATATAAACAAAAGATACGGGTACTTGGAAAACAAAAAAAAAATTAACTTGTGCACATGCTTCGGACACTTATTTAAAAATCTATTTTTGCGCCACCGCTGTCTGCGCACATTTATTTGGTATTTAATTATTTTAATTGAACAAAAAACACAAACACATGGTTTCCTTTGTTTATATGAGAGCCCTCCGTGTTTGTGTGTGTTGGTTTTCATGCCCTGTGAAAGCGTAAAAAACAAAAAGCTGCTCTGACTTTGTCGGTTGAGTGATAAGCAGCGGCATTAGTAACGAAAATTTATGGTTCTCCTTCATGAGCCGAGTTGCTAATGCTGGGATTTCACAGAGATCGCTAATGTGATAGCTGTCGCGGTTTCACAGATTGTTCTCATTCTCCTCTTGAATTACAATCTCTGGTAATTTCTGCGGGAAAATGTGGGAGTCAAGTTGTTTTTAAGCCACAAAAAATTCTTGGTAATATGAGGCATAAAGCAGGCAACAAGTAAACTTGAAAAACCCCCTATAAATTCTGTTTTTTAACGTTAGTTTCTTCACTAAAATAAGTAAAAGACATACAGCTCTTTCAGGCACTCAACAAGTGAATTAATCTCCTAGCCAGCTTTACATTCCTTTCACTCCAGACACACATTCCCTATGAAATCTCTGCCTTCTTTAAACTTCACCTTCTGTTTTGCCTTTCAAATTAGGCTGAAAATCTCTACTTCCCCACTCTCGGGACCAAATAGCAATTGCATAATGGACCGAGTCGTGCCTCTGTCCTTTTGATGCGACCCAAAGATTAGAAGCGGAAGCACAGAAACAATGGCGTACATGGGGCGTATGATTAATAAACACTTTTAGTTTTTCACTGGTCAAACAGAAGAAACAGAAAAGAAAAAAAATGGAAAACCTTTTCCCCTTGGCGCCCCGAAAGTCATAACAATTAACTTTAAAGGTTTAGGCATAAATCCTTGCACAATTGTAGCCCGCACAAAACATACATGTGTATAATAGGACACGAAGAAAAGGCACAAAGTAAGAGTGAAAACAAAAAAGAAAAATGAATAATGAATGAGCGGCACGCGAGCGAATGGAAGGCGGGAAAAGCAGCGAAGAAGAAAGCCAGAAGGAAAACGGGGAAAAGCTCGGCGGCCATGCATGAGTAACACTTGACATCACACATACAGTAGAGTAGAGTAAAGAAGGAGGAGGAGGGAAGGAGGATAACCCACACCTACAAGCCACCCACCTATGCGAAGGAAAAAGCCCCGAAGGGCGGCCGAAGGAAGCTCGTTTCTAGTGAATTATAATATGGCATGCAGATAAAACATTGAAAGTCAAAAGGCCCTGGGGGAACTACAATTAGAGAGCCCCGAAAGAGCCACCCATCCACCACCCCACAAGGTGGCTGGGAAAATACAACAACAACAATTTCAGCATAGCCGGAAATCATTTCCATATGTATATTTATGATTGCCTGCACACACAAAGAGATAACTGCCTCTAGAAAAAAAAGAATCGAATTTCCGAAGAATTTTCCATATCACAAAGACAAAACCAAAAATTCTGCTTTAGCCATGAAAAAAGAATCTGGAAAACCGCACGCAGGAAAGGCCCAGGAAAAACATAGGGAGAAAAAGGAAAACAAAAAACAAAATTCAACAGTTTGTTGCCAGCAGCATGTTGCAAGTGTGGCAGCAACATCCAGCGCCTACGCTCGCTTTTGGCCCCGGGTAAAGTACGCTCTCGCTCTCCCTCTCGCTCTGGCCATTTTCTCTCGTTTTCCCAATGTCTGGCCGTGTTGAGTTTTCCGTTTTGATAAAAGCAAAAGACCTGGCCTCAGTCGAAGCAGTCTGCAAAGGATTCTAGGCGCTAACGGTTCTCCAAAAAAGAAAATCTTCCGTGTATTATCCTCCAGTCGAAATCGTCGCGTGCGTTTTGAAAAAGTTTTGAAAAATCGAAAAACCACCTTGGAAACCACACAGTCCATCAAAGTGAATATTTGGAATTTTGGAAAGTTATTAAATCCAAAATCCAATTGAAGCAATTGAAAATGTAAATATGAGAAAATTATATCTGGAATATTATTTTTTTGAATTTGGTTATAATTGAGGGTTGTCAAGGATTTTGAAGAGTGATTTTTTCATTTTAAAGGATGTTAATATATTGGAATAATATTTATTTCCTTTATTTTGAAAGATTACTTCTTTGAGGTTAAAAAACGAATCTTCTGGTTTAAAAATTCAAATATTTTTAACTTTTTTAAAGAGTTTAAAACTTATTTAGATTATTAAACTTTAACTCTTTATTTTTCAAACTTTTTGTTTAAAATGTAATTGTTCTTTAATAAATAAAAATAGGGAAATACAAATAAGTGGATCCATTCAAACTAAAACCATTAAAATTCTGTCAGGATTTGCTATTTAATATTAATTACAGTTTAACTTTATTTCCAAATTTTATATAATTAAAACCGCGATTACATAATGTCCAGCATATTATCTCATTGACCAACTTTTACTGATATTATCAAATTCACCAGAAAATCATTAATAAATACCTCTTTCAACTTGGCTTTGCAATCACATTTCCAATCATATTATTCAAATTTTTTAATTTATGGTAACAGCTTTTTAAATCTGGCCTAAACTAGCGTAAGCTGACAAAATCCACACACCCAATGACAAAACTCATCACAGATTTTCAAACTAGGAAAAAAAAAGAATCCCCAATTTGCGAGGGCTTTCCAGAGAGGTGGAAAATTGGTTTGAGACGTCGCGCAGGAAAAAAAAGAGCAGCAGCGAGAAAAAAAAAATGTTTTGGCATTTATATTCAACCCGCTGACAGCTGGGAAGCGTGTCAAATAGCAGCACTTTTTTTTCATCGGGTCTACGGCGGAATGTAAACCTTTTTGTGATAATTTTTCCGAAGCAGCCGCTTTCAATTAAGAGGTTCAAGCGGGCCAAGATCGCAAAAGGGGGGACCAGACCCTTTCTCATTTATATGCCCAATGGCAGCCGCAGGAGTTGACACTGAAATGGCGTCGTCGTCGTCGTTATCGTTGTGTGTCCTTGACTTTGCTTATTCATACGCAAAATTAAGCACGATGCGGGGAAATAATGAACAGGAGAGTGGGAATGGGAATGGGAATGGGACTGTGGCTGGGAATGGGCTGCAATGCCATGGTAATGGCCACCAGACACTGGCATTGGCATCTAGGGCTGCGTGCCAACATTTACGAGTCTCCCCTAATTTATGCTCATTCATAAATCTCCCTCCGTGGAAATCTCATGCATTCGCCGCCGATGCCGTCGCCGTCGCCGTCGCCATCGCCATCGCCGGGACGTATGCAACAATATTATAATAAAGCAAATTGAAAATTATGACAAAACAAGGACATGAGAAGCTCCGAATGCCCTTCGTATAAGCTCTGAGAGATTTATGGGATACAACATTAAGGAAAGTCGTTTTTCTGGCTAGGAATTTATTATGCCAAAAAAAACCTATAAGGTTTTACAATATTTCTATTTTTAAACATTTTTAAAGCAGCAAATGTAATCATTTCATAGTTTCAAAGTTTAAAAATATGTATATGCAAAATGGTTTGCCTAAAACTTCCAGAACTTTTGTATTATTTGTGTCTTATATATATTTTTTTTTTTGTAATTCAGAAGCACTTTCTTTTAATATTTAAATGAATATAAAACATAATAATAACAAAGCAAAAATCATAGTTCATAAAGGTGAAAACCGATTTAAAAATGCATTTTCATCTGCACAATTTATTACATGGCAATTGTTCTTAATTTAGAACCCTCATACACACACATGTTACATAAATCAAGATGGAATCATTTAAGTCAGATAATTGTCAAAATTCTCTTCTATAAATTATGAAGAATTCAAATAATGAAATCTATGAAAATGATCTAGCTATTTTTAAACAATAATAATACCACCTTCAAGAAGTCTGAACCAACCTTTTACGTTTACGCCTCAATCACAAAAGGCAGATGGCTAAGATAATGCAGAATATCTAAATATACCTTGACGACCCTTTCCGTTCGCTTCCCTTGAAGATGATGCTTTTGACAATGTTTCGGACAATCAAAGCCGTCGGCTGCCAAGTGCCACAATTTGTTAATTGGATGACATACCAATTCTCACTTGCTCGAACCAGTCTGTCCTCTGTATCGGCAAAGCCGCCTAATTGCTAATTACATTCTTGGTTCAACAATATATTCGCAGGCGAACCATAGAATTGCATGTTCGAATCATTAAAACAACTAATTTCGCCCCGTTCATGTATTGTTTTACGACACTGATGTTTTTGTTTGCGTTCCCCTTTATTCCACCGAAACGGAACGGAGCTCTCGCATTGTGCACGCGTTCGGGTAGCATAAATAAATACCGACTATCAAAACCGAAGAATTATCAAAATAAATACGCTTGTCAGGCCCAAAATGGCCTAAGAATGAAGGCGAAGGCCTTGTTTGCACTTCTCTACACCCCTGCTGCTGTTTCCAGGCATTTAATGGCATTGGGAAGGAAGTGGCATTACAGTTATAAATAGACGGCCATTTTGGGCCAAAAGGATGGGTGATTAAGCGGAAGACAAACACACTGGCAACGTCACTTGACAGACGCAAAGATGAGCAATGATTGCGATTAATTTGAATTAATTTCACACTATTCAGCGGCAGTAAGATTGATGGCGGATATTTGCAATTCAAATTGTGTGGGATTTGGAATTTTTAATGAAAATAATGACGCAATTCTTCCTCTGCCAAGGAAAATAGAAGTTCTGTTGGGATACTTGAGAGAATTTCTCAAAAACAAAGGTTTCTCGGGATTTCTCTAGCTCAGAAATTGGATTATAGGATTGTTTTTCAATTGTTTAGAATGAAAATAAAGATGTAAGCTTTATTCATAGTGCCAATATAAATACAAGTTGTTAAATGTTTAAATTATTTCTGGAATTTAATGGAAAATAATTATTTACAAGTGTGCTTTTGTTATTTTTCTTAAATTATAAAGGGGTAAATGTGTTTACTGGTTCCTTAGCACTAAATTCATTGGCCTTCTGTCTTTTAAGACTTTTAAATTAAGAAATCAACTTGGTTTTTAAACGCAAAAGCTAGAATAAAAATGCCAGAACGCTTTTCCTAATTAAAATCAACCCTATTCTCCTCAGTTTTCCTGCCACACCTTTCCACCTCGACATTTCCGTCAGCTAAGTGCTGTTAAATTTCCGCACTTTAGTCTGAGGACGCACTCCCTTCGCGAACATTTTCCCGCTGTCGAGCTGCCAATGCGGAATTTTGCCCACAGGTATTGGGCCGTAATTATCTTTGAACAATGTCACAAAACCGAAAGTGCCATTAAAAAACATTCACGCCTAGCGGTAATAATTATTCTAATTACAAGACGTTTTTTTGTGGAAAAGTTCCTGCGGTTCTTGGAATCCCGCAGGGCCTGTCAAATGTGTATTTTGGCCAAGCAAACAGACCCCAGAGGGCCGAGTGCCAAAGAACAGACAAGAAGAGATGGCCAAGATACCACGGCAATCAGCATAATTTCCCGCTTGTTCTTCTCTCACTTATTTATTTATTTTGTATATTTTTTTTTGTGCGATTCGAGTCTGAAATCTTTCGGCACGCCGACTTCCAGCTGGTTAATTACAGCGCCTGGCCCCCAAAGCCCATTATTATTTATTATTATTATTATTATTGCTTGATTATTATTTACGCACAAGGAGCGTAAAAAGTGGCTTCTATTAGCTGCGTAAATATTTACATAGTTCGTTGGGGATCGAACAATTGCCTGTTTGTCCATTCCTGTTACGTCACCAACTGAATAAACATTAAGGAAGCCTTTTAAAGCGCTTTTCCAAGCGAGGAAAATGTATGTGCATATATTTGTGTATGCGATTTTTTTTTGGTTGTTGTGGCAAAGGCAAAGCGCACACACTAGCTGCAGTGGTTGTGATCTTTTTATGGGTCTGCTTTTTCCTGGATTCCATGAAAAACAAAAGGAGAGCCACAAACAGCACTAAAGAAAAACATATGACGCAGGTTATTTTATTTGGGAACTTTGGCTTGTTTGTCCGGTTTTTCATTTTCACGTTTCTCGGTGCCCCGTGCTTCTTTTCATCGTTTCTTATTTATTATTTTCGGTTATGAAAGTGCAATTCCCGTAATTGGGTAGAAGGACTCGGACTCCTCCGACATCTGGCATCTTGAAAATTTGATATACCATAGATTGCATGCAGAGCAGCGACTCTCACTCTATTTTGTTATTTATAGCTCTTCATTCCTGTACCCTTTCTGACCCACACAACTGTCACGATGTCCTGGCTCCAGTGACAATTTTCAAATTGAATGACTGGCATATCCATTACGACGTGACGCCCACCTTGCTTTACAGCAGATTGTTAAACAAAACAAGCTTTTCACTTGATTTGTATCTCAATTTGAATGTCGCATATTTCCAATATTACGTATACGCCGTGTAAATCATCATTTATCAATTTTTCACTTGATTGCCCAAAATAAACAAGAATTTTTCTTTGATTTTTGCCTTTGCACAGTATCAGGTACTCATAATAAATATTGTTTGCATTGAACTTCCATTACGTTTGAACTGAACTTAAAATTTAATAATACTTTAAGACTTGCGGATTTATTTCAACCACTTTCCGAACACAAATATGGCTTATTTATACCAGTTTAATATTATTTGCAGCTCTAAAAAACTGTGGTATCCAATATAAATTAAAATGTCACCTGCTCTCGGCTATTTATATCATAAAATTGACATATTCCAGAGAGAAAGTTCAGTCTGCAAAGTTTTTTGTGCAATCCTTAATCCATTGCCCGCCATTTATTGAGTTTTAAAAACAAATAGATCAAAGTCTCCCCACTGAATCGAATTGAAAGCTTTAATTCACAGCTGTCGGAGACTAATAGCCAGCCATAAGAACGACCACATGGTGAGGTTTCGTGGCACGATATCATCGCTCTCCGCTTGGCCATTGGGAATTTAATTAAAACTGTCTGGAGCCCAGCGGGACAAAGCGTGTCATCATGCAAAAAAACATTATTCTTTAGACGTGGAGAATTTTTCATTTTAAATTCAACAGATAATAATGGTTAGCCATGGCCAAAGCCAAGCTAATTAAGACTCCGCAGTGACCAATAGAATGTAATAAAAATGCAGGAGCTAGCTAGCCTGGCAACTGGCTTAAAAGGAAACTAAAAACTATTTTTTTTCCCTCTACAAAGTTTCACACATTTTCTTTTCGCACGCTGTGCCCGCTGAGTGGAGTGGGGGGGAAAAGAGGAAAAATACTGGCATACACAAATGTTTTTAGAGTCTGCAGCAGTTCGTAAACAACTCTTGGCCAGCCCCATAGCCTCAGCATGACAAAAATTGAGTTCTCGGCCACCGAGCAGATGCAAGATCTCCACTCTGTTTATGCAGATCATCATCGGCACTTTCCGCCTGATCCGCTGTAATCGAGCAAATCGCTTTTCCAACACGAGTATACAAATTAGGCGAAATATAGACAGTAAATTACAAAGGCATTCCACGCGGTGTTCTATAATTTCTATTCTATAATTGTTTACAAAATGCTGAGTCCAGAAAGCGGAGGAAGAGGCAATGCTATAGTGCAAGGTACATAAATCAACATCAGAAGAGTCGTGCTAAATCGTTCGCCGCTGCGAAGGAAGGAAAAATAAATAAAGCGATTTATTAAAAACAAATGCCATAAGCCGCTCAATTAAGTGCAAAGAGTGGCCAAAGGAGAAGGGGCCAAAAGTGGCCAAGTATGTGATTTATAATTATCTCAATTGAAATGACCACATTTGGGCAATTAAAATTATTTTTGCACCCCATAAATTGTGGAATTCTGTCGAATTCTTGGTTCATAAATCAGCGAAAAAAGTCTTTTCTTTCCTCAGTGAATTTTTATACTGTATACTTTTTTTCCTCCACCCAATGTCGTGCAACAGGAAGACCTAGCAAATTGGCATTTAAATTTTTAACTGCATTTTTATGATGCTTCCGCAAGCTCCTCCTGCTCCTGCCCCTGTTCCACGCCAATCAAATCTGACAAAATCAAATAAAATAAAATAAAATAAACCGTAAACCAATAAATTAAGCTCGGCCCTTTTACAAATTGTCCAACACCGTTGGTGGACTTTGGGCCATAAATTAAACCTTTTGTCCGGCCTAAGCCTTTTGGGATAAATCTTTTTCGGCTTCCCGGTTTGGGATGACATGCAAATCAATGGACGTGGACGAGGGGGCGTGGGCTTGCTGTTTAATAACCAGCTTATGGTATTAACTGATGAACATTCCTTTTTATAGCCAGCCGTGCATAAATAAACATATTTCTTGAGGCATGCCAAGCAAATGTCAATGTCAACTGCCTTCGTTTTTGGGTCTTGTGTGCTTTCTGTTCTGGCCTAAAGTGGCCCGAGCCAAGGCTAAGTTTATTATGCCGCGAAAAACTGCAGGCACTTGAGGGTGAGTGCCGCAGCCCTTGCACTAAAACTTACAGGGAAAACAAAGCAGGACCAAGTCAAAGTACACTCACCGCCAGGACACGTGAGCACAAAAAAACCAAGGCAATGGACACCACGTTGGGTTTCATTTTTAATTCAAAATGCTAAGCACAGTGGTTGGTGCGAAAGTACAAATGTTACTAATAAATTAGTACAAAATTAATGCAGTCAAAACAATTATTTTATAATCAGACTATGAAAAAATTAAAGGTAGAAGTCAAGAAAAAAATATTTCTAACTTGATTTTTATGGTTCTATAAATAAACTCTCTATATAAAGTAACTTATTTTGCTTTAAAAATAAATGAAGAAATTCCTAAAAAGTAAAAAACAAATGATAAAATCAAAACTTATGAAGCTGTGCCTAATGTAATTTTTATTTAATAAATTAAACCTTTTTTTGAACCTTAAAATCAAGACCTTATGGCTTAGTCTGTATTATACAGCCAAAGATAAGGCTTCGCTTGGCTTAATTTACATATTATTCCATTATAAAAGCTCTTCTCAGTTGACAATAAGTCAGAGTTGGGTTAATTATCTACAAAAAAAAATATATGCAAATTAATTTGTATAATTAAAAACTGACAGCCACAGAAGGTTTCCAACAAGCCAGAGTTTTCTGTACAAAACAAAAAAAACTCAAACAGACAGACAAACAAGCAACAGACCTCCAGTCAGTCAGTCAGTCAGTCACTGTGTCAGGCAGTCAGTCAGTCACTGTGTCATTCAGTCAGTCAGTCAGTAATTTATTTCAATTCTCCTTGCAGTTCTTGTGAGCTTGTGAGCTTCAGGACTTTTGCACTTGAATACACTCTGCAGACTGTCTGTCTTTCTGCTACGAGTGTCTGTGTTTCAATGCCAGAATGTGGAAGCGTGTGTTAGCGGGAGTTTTCCATATTATTATTTATGAATATGACTTTGGCTGACATTTATACGTTGCGGTAGAGATGCCCCTGGCTGTACAAAAATGCTCTTCTAGTTTAACAACTGTTTCACTCAGGGCCGAGGGCCGAGAGCCAAGTGCAGTGGCAGTGGCAGTAAAAGTTGAAAAATTATGGTCAGGTAGTAAACAGGAAATTTCCTTCTACACAAAAGCTAATGGCTGGGGAGGCGGATGTCCCTTTGGAGTTGGACAACTTTTACCTAAGTGCATTTTTAGATGCATTTAGGACATTGATGCGATTCTATTAGCTCTCACACTTTATTACCTTTGGGGAGAGGCATAAAGAAGGTCCTTAAAATTAGCAGTGATTGCAAAAGAGGTTTTTATATGGCTATAACATAGGAGTACAAATGATAATAAATGGAATATGTTGCAGGAAGTAACTCATTTTATAAATTAAATCATAATTTGGGAATAAATCTAACAGAAAATGTGTAGAATAGGATTAAATTTGCTAAAGAAATAAGCTTTTTTGTTAGAAATTCCCCCTTAACTGAACCTATACTTCCAATAAATCCCATTGTAAAGCTCTCTCAACCATTTAGGGGTAATTAAAACTATATATAGCCCCGCTGCAGGTATCCGCCCAAATCAAACGCAAAACACTAATGCATAATTCAGACTTGGCTGAAAGCCGCAGCCTGGGCCAAAGTGTCTAAAAATAGAAATAATAACAGACACGACAGCAACAAGCTGAAGGAAAACCCAGGACAATAAAGGGGAAATGAATATAGAAAGGGAAACGGAAGGGGAAAAGGAAAAGGCAAGCGAAAAAAGGGGAAAATGCGGAGCAGCTTGTAAAATAAACAGAAAAACACTTAAATTAAATTGCGAACTGAGCTTAATGCACTTAAAGTCAGGACATGCCCACAGACAGGCAAAGAGAGCTGCAGGGTGTCCTTCCCATGAGGTGGCCAAGGTGGGTGTTGCTTTTCAGCCCTGTGAGCCACTGTCAGACAGACAGACAGAAAGACAGGGAGACGGATCCCATTGACAGGTAAGCAGTGGCAAGCCGTGCGTTTTGCTTTCTCTGCTTTTCCTACCCGACTTTTCCTGAGCACTCGAACACGCGCCCAGAAAAGCAGGCAACTGAGAGCGAGACCTGAGCAGGGCACTGGGGGAAAAGTATTACAGCAAATCAAAGAATATAATTTAATATTAATTAAGTATTTTAACATTTTCCAAATAAATATAGGAATGGTTTCGACTTTAGTCATAATTCTTGCAAAATTTTGAAAATATCAATATAAATGAGATATAAAATTTGTATTCAACTTAATTTTTCCCCTGTGTAAACACTGAGAATCGAGTGTAAGCCGCGGCTTATGCAATGCGGCCAACGAGGCTTGACAGTTCGGTTTCCTTATCTGCGTTTTTGGCTCGAGGGCTCCTTTCCGCCTTTGCTCTTTGCCATGCAAGGCGGCCATTAGTGACGTTGACTCAGCCGAAAATGTTGGCCATTCAATAGGCATTTCCCTATTGATTTCAATATTTAAATATCAAGTTTTGGCAAGCAGCAGCAGGTTTTATTTCCTTTTTAGGGGAGCCATAGTCGCTGCTTTTTCTGTTTTTCGCGCTGAAACAACTTTTTATCAAGTGGTGGGAATTTTTTCCTGGGCTTTGTTTTATTGTTGTTTTATTGATTTATTTTGGCCGCAAGTAAAACGTATTGAATATTCAGAAAGCAATTTGGAAATGCCAGTTAAAAAGTTTCTTAACCACCAAAAAGTTTGTAAAAGTAGCATTTGTGGTAAAAGTTATTACGTGAAATTATGGCTTTTCTTATTGGTTTTATTGAGGTTGAATGTTGCAATTGAGGTTTTGATTTAATCTGCTAATAGTACTTTGTATTAGCTTTTTATTTATATCCAAGTAAATATTTTCATTGGCATTTAAAGAGTGCAATTTAATTGTTTTTCCTCTTAGTTTTAAGCTTGCATTGCTTGACTTTCAATTGGCAAATTTTTTTCCCCCGGTTCATATGCAAATCCCTCGCTGGCTATGTTTTCTTTTATTGGTCAGTTACCTCCGGCGCTTTATCCACGGCTCATTACACAATTTATATTAAAGCCGTAACCTAAACCCTCAACGGCCCCCGGGGGAACATTAGCTGGCAGTTGGAGCCGGGCCAAGTGTATTTGCCATATTGCATTCGGGATTGCAAAAGTTCTTGGCCGGCATTCCGCCATAATCGTATAACTATAGTACGTATACAGTTCTGGGACTTCCTGGCTCTCGCTCTCCAGTATTTTCCTGCAAAAAAAAGGGGGAAAAAACCAAGCACAACAATGGCTACGAGAACAAAAGGCTGAAGAGGCTTGAAGCTATTGCATTCGGTGTAATGCAATTTCCAGGCCATAAAATGTCAGGACAGGAAAAGCGAGAAAAGTCTTTATTTTTTCTTGTTATTCCTTTTTTTTTGTTCTATCCTGCAACCGTTTGCAGGTAATGACCATCATCGCAGCCGGTTAATGCGAGCAACTTGTTCCGCCGGCAGATAACACGAGTTCCTAAAGTGTTCAGCTCGGGTACAATGTGCAAAGTTTCGCGGCAAATTAAATGAAAATTTAATATTGGCAAGCGAGTTCGATAAACAATAGCGACGACGCAGTCAACAAGTTGGGGACCAACTAATGCGATTATTGCACACTGCTTAATGTCTCTGGGAAAATTGCTAGGAATTTCGGGATAATAAAGTGGCTAAATGAAGGGATTACACCTTTTTTGGGGGACTTTAATTTAGGAATTTAAAGGTTTATAAAAGAATATTAAAACTGCAAGCTAATAGGCACTCTTTTAAGTTCTTTTATGTTATTAAACAAATTAATTAGGTTTTAAAACTATTTTTTATTAGTTAGAAAA
>JAEIIH010033410.1:0-10709 GCA_018904745.1 Drosophila orosa | reverse complement strand
GATACTTCAACCATCGATATACGCCAGCGGCAATCCATCAGTATCGCAAAAAGGTAGCGTCAAAAAAGTACGCTCCTTTTTTGCCGATTATGATGCAAAAAATCTTGCATCATGATCAGGGATCACACGCGTTCAGCAGAACTATCGATAACAATCCATCACTGATCAGTGATCATGTTGTTCTGGTGAACGCAACCAATAATTTATAAAAAATAATCTATTACTTTATTATATACAAATTCTGATTAATCAACAAAAATGGCCCACAAAATGCTGATAAATCTAAAAAAAAAGTTCAGCATACTGTTCAAAATTGCTTATTCGCCCCAATATATGTACATAATTTAATAGCGAAAAAATAAAAGTTATAAATTGTTAAGTCTCTGCTCATTAGAAAGCACTTTTCGTTTGCTAATTTTGTACCAAAGAAGATGTGACTTTTCACTGAAAAGCCGTATCAATGAAAAAGTGACGGAACGGAAGGGACATTTTGAAAATTCCGCCCAACTAACAATAATAATCGATACATCGATGCATGATTGCTGTCAAGAGCACGGTCAGTCTGAGTGACGAAGCAGAAAACAAAGTGTTTCGAGCTTCCGTAATTTCATTTGCAATTTACCTGGACACTATTTAACCACCTTACACGATAATTACCTTATACTACGCTGCCAGCTGCGTTCTTCAAGGCATTCCGTCATACATCATTCAGCGGACAGTTCTGCCTGCGCAGTCTGACCGTGTATGCGCCATTTTGTTGTTCAACAAAGAAAGAGGAAAACGTGAAATTTGCAGAAGCACACAAGCACAGGAGCAACAAATCCAGTAAAAGGTAATGCAAATCACGCAGGTAAACAGCCCCGCCCGACTACCTGAGGTACCTCTAGCTAGATAGCAGATGGCAGAAGTGCATTGCATCGCATAGCTTCGGTTATTTCGCAATCGCAATATCGAAAATACCAGAGCAGCGAGCAGACGCAGGCGACACAGTGTGCGTTCAATTGATTATTCAATAAAACGAAACTACGCCACACACACTCTGTCAGACAACAACACTCTGCTCGTGTATTCGTGTGCGTCACCAGTTGGTGAAAACAAAAACAAAGCCGTAAAATCGAGTAAAGACATTTATTTCGAAAAACAATTCGTCAGCGAAAAGTTGGGGAATTTCGAGAAACAGCTGGAGCATTCGAAGGGTATCTAACGGGTAAAAAATGTCACTGCCAGCGGGGCAGAATCGGGCTAGCTTTGTGAATTTCCCAATATTTATGTTAATATTGTCGATCTCCTCTCGCAGCACCCAACGAAATGGAGGCGACACTCAGCTCGGGCGGCTCCAATGCCTCGAGCGAGTGCGCCATGGACGGGGGAACGAATCGCTGTCGCGGCCTAGACAACGGCAACGGCAATTGCATCGTCAGCCAGGAGGTGAAGGATCTGTACAGGTAAGGGGCTGCCCCGTCGCAGAATTACGAACAAGAAACCGCTAACCACTGCGATTGTCCCGCTAGATCCCTCTACACGGCCTCCAAGCAGCTGGACGACGCCAAGAAGAACGTCGAGACCGTGGACCAGCTGTTCCAGCACGAGATCGAGGAGAAGCGCTCGCAGCTGGTGCAGCTGTGCAAGCAGATCATCTTCAAGGACTACCAGTCGGTGGGCAAGAAAGTGCGCGAGGTGATGTGGCGACGCGGCTACTACGAGTTCATTGCCTTCGTGAAGAAGAGCTGGCACAAGCAGGGACTGGACGCGGCCACCGCGCAGGAGAACATGCAGAAGCTGGAGCGCTTCCTCTGCGCGGGCATCTTCAACTACAAACGCCTGTCCTCCCGCATGGAGGAGATCTACGACCTGGACCTCAAATACCTCATTGACTTCTCCATCATCAGTGACGGCTACATAAGCGACATGACCGGCGAACCCAAGGAAGCTTCACACGCGGGCACGCAGGCGGTGGACAAGAGCCTGGAGGCGGTGTCCTTTGCCCTAGACACCATTCACTCGTCGCTCCTCAGCCTGGGGGATCTGCATCGCTACTTCCTCGACTTCCGCATCGAGAGCAAGCTGAGCATCAGCAAGGAACAGGTGGCCAAGTACTATTTGGAGGCATTCAAGCTCAACCCGGCCATCGGGATGGCCCAGAACCAACTGGGAACGCTGTACTACGGGCAGAACTACGACCTGGACTCGACCTACCACTACCTGTACTCCCTAGTGTGCATCAAACCATTCGAGTTGAGCGAGAACAACCTGAACAAGCTGTTCGCCAAGCACACCGAGTATCTGGAGAAGATGGATCCGGAGAAGCTTGACTTCAGCATCGAGGACTTCTTCGCGCGCTTCTATCTCATTGTGGACATCTTCTTCTTCGACAAGGAAGTGCCGGACTTCACCGCCCTGTGCCACTGCGTCCTGATCGACCTTCGCAAGATTCTCTGCTCGCAGCACCTACACCTCGCGGAGCCAAGCATCTTCAAGATCGTCTCCATTCTGTTCTTCTGCCTTTCCAAGCTTAAAATGATCAACTCTCCGAAAGTGTTCTCGCTACATGCCTTCTTGGTGGCTGCCTGCTCCGACCTAATGGACGCCTGCATCGTCAGCATCGAACAGACGATCCTGGCCCGCGCCGCCGACAACGAGCGCTTCCAGGCGGTGTACGAGCAGCGTTTCCAGGAGTTCGACACGGTGGTGCGCAAGTCTCGCAACGAGTACAAGAACTGGCTGTCCGCCGTCGACGAGTGCGAGCGCAAGGACAAAAAGCTGATGCCTCCACGACCTCACTCGCTGAAGGACTGCAGCTCCGACTCGCATGACAGCCAGCACTCCGGGGAAGAGGCGAAGACCCAGGAGGCAATTGACGGCGACAAGATCGGCGAGGCGGTCTCCACGCGCTCCAGCGACGAGGCGAAGGAGTCCGACCTGAAGACCCCACTCTCGTGCAAGAGCAAACGCCGGGGAATGCGCCTTCGTCGGCGACGTCGCAAGATCGCTCAGTCCGACGACAGCTCGTGCTACGACAGCGAAAGTGAACTGGACACGGACTTTTACAGCGATGAGGAGGACTACACGGATCTGAGCTCAAATTTCGACACCGATTTCAGTGACATCGATGCAGCCGATCCCGGAGATGCTCCCTGCGGAGAGGAGCACTACGAGACAGGTGAGCCTGGCTTTCAAGCCCTCTCGCCAAGAGGCGGTAACCTTATCCCCGATTATTATATTGATCTGATTATCCTTTCCAGCTGCTTACATCAAGAAGGAGCGCAAATCTGGCGTTGGCAGCGGAGTTTACTCGGATAACGACGATGTGGTCATTGAGGAAGAGAAGATCGTGTACCCCGAGGATATGGAAGAGCGTCGTCCCAACTCACAGGAAGTCGACTCTGAGGAATTGTTGCGTAGCTTTGAGGTGCTGCAGCTGAACTTTAAGAGCGCCGAAGATTCACAGACCAAGAAGCCAGTAGAGGGGCAGGGGCCACAAACTGCTGCCCCAGCCGCCCCTGTCAGCTTCTCGGGGCCGCCGGAAAAGTTGGTTTATCGCAACAAGTACACAAAAATGAACCCGAACATCGTCATCGACTGCCTGCACAATGAGCCGACGATCCGAGCCCTGAAAATGCTCTTCGACTGGCTGCGCATCAATCCGGAGATACTCATCGGCTGCTACCACTCGAACCCAGAGTTCGTGCACAAGATCATGAAGCTGCTCAACTACTGCAACATCGACGTCTTCACCAGGAAGGTTTACTTTGAGCGCGAGCTGCTGACCACCACCAATGTGCGCGATTCCCTCGTCGAGCTATTCGATGTGCGAGCCAATGTGCCGCTCACCGAGGACTTTGCCTTCAAGAACTTCGACATCTTCCAGAGCACCCAGATCACGCTGGACTGGGAGACAATCATTAGGGAGCGTGTCACCGCCCAGGAGGAATCGATACTCCGTATTTTCAAAATGGTCGATTTCGGGTTCTTCATCTGCAAACAGAAAAAGTTCAACTACAGATTCTGCGTGAAGACGCGTCGCTTCACCGAGACCCAAAGGAAGAAGCAGCGCGACGAGATGAAGGCTGCCGGATCGCGTCGCCGCGAGCGTCGCACTGCTCCGAAAACGAATCGAACCAAGAGAAACGAGGGACGCACCCGTCGCTACTCCGATCGCAAGAACGGCATTGTCCGCAAGAGCTACACCAGCAACGAGGAAAAGGACACCGTGGAGGAGTGCCGCAAGGTGCCGCGCAAGGGTTACCTACGAAACCGCAATGCCGAGAAGGCAGCTGCTGTCATAGCCAGTGCCACAAGCACCTCGGTGGCCGGCGGCACCTCCGCCTCCACCACCACCAACAGCGTCATCGAGAAGCTGAACGTGCAATCCAGCTCGGGGGCTGACGAGGAGCGTTCGGAGGCCAAGTCGAAGAAGTGCGAGCTCATGGGCAAACTCTGGCTGCAGAATGAGGTGGAGACGCTCGAGGAGGAGCTACGCGACAGTCACGCCCACGTGGTGATGTCCCCATTTGTAGTGGTTGACTCGAAGGCACTGACCGAATACAATGGCATTGTCAAGTCGCTGGTGAAGACGAAGAAGTGCATTGTCCTCATTCCGAATGCAGGTTAGTGCACCGACTAATGGTTCTATCGAGTTTAGTTTGAAAGCGGAGGTCGATGAAGTGGAAAGTCACATTGTTTTGTCATGATAAAAGTAGCAGGCAATACTTTTTCGCAACATATATGAACATATGTACTAACAGCATGTTCCATTGATTTTTATTTGCCTTCGACCGTATTTAATCAAGTTTTTCACAACTTTGAGCATATTATGCGAATGTGAATTAGCCATATCCAAGTTTCTTTGTATGCATGGGATACCGGGTAACTAACACGTGGTGCAATTCGACTGTAGCTCTCCTACTTGTTTAAATATAACTTAATGGCTAATCTGTTATTTTATTTTCCCCACTTAGTGCTCAATGAACTGGATGACTTGAAGAAGCGCAGCGAGAATGTTCGCCATGTCATCCGTTGGCTGGAGCAGGAATTCAAGCATGGCAACCGCCACTTGCGAGCCCAGCGCGATAACGAGAGCCAGCCGCTGTCCCTGTTGAAGATATCTCGCAAGATGGGTGAGTTCAGTAAACGTTTATCGGTGGAAACAAAGTGCTAACTAATGGTTCTTCCCCCAGATCGTGACGCTTCGGTTTTCCTGCAGATTGCCCAGTTCTGCAATCACCTGGTGGCCAACCATGCCGATCCGCACGTTAGCGAGCTGCAAAAGAGCGTCGTCACCTACTTGTCGGGCGATAATCTGCACGAGAAGAACCGCCAGCAGCAGAATTTCAGCTACACCGGCATCCTGGACTCGATACCCGTGCGCTATGCCCAAATCCAGAGCTTCTACGCCAAGTTTAAGGCCAACAAAAAATGAGCTGGCCTGAGTGGAGCGGCAACGGTAGCGGGCGCTAAGGCGGCAAAGCGGCAAAGGCGACTACAGACCAGATGCAATTCAAGCAAACAACGGGTGCAGGCGAGCGAGTTCTCTCTGTACAAGCATACATCGACATGGAGTTCCACAAAGTTAACGAAGGCCGGCAAAGAGCGGCGGCAAAACCAAACCAGCGATCGCTGCTGCAGACTCGGTTGTGTGTGCAGCCGTGTTTCCCCTTAAAGAAAACTGACATTTTAACCATCAGTGGGCGAGCACGATCCCAATCGCCCAGCCCAGCCCAAGCAGCAGCAGCAGCAGCTTTGCGCGGAATTTGCTTGTTGTTGTGTTTAGGACCAAACCAACCCAAAACAAAATACCAATCAAAATCGTTCACTTTCAACTCGATGGCAACAATGACGACGACAACCTCCAGCTATTGTTACACGGACAAATGGCAAGATCAAATATTAAAAAAAAAAATGGAAAAGGGAAAAAACGTAAAAAAAAAATTATATGTTTCGAGGATAACCTTATAGCAGGCGAGTGCCTAGTGGTTCACGGTCAAGAGATCTTCGTGAGGAAGCCACGAGGAAGGAAAGCCAGCGGAATAGCGGACGGATGGACTTGGCTCCGCTTCCGAGAGTTCGCCTTTCCTGCATCGAGCTGATTTCAGTGGTTTCCCGTGACTCTTCATTTTTCCTGCTGTGTTTTTGTTTCGTTCTCGATTAGACAGACGAAGCAAAATTTATTTTTTCACGCTTAGAACTAGGTGACCGCGTGATCATCTTCTTTATAAAAACAACATATGTATAACAACTTGCATCATAATGCAGACATAAAAATAATCTCGTTCGTGGGACCCTCAACAATACAATTTCCTCACATTAAGAAATAACGAAAATGCCGCACATATGTAAACAAAATTCTACATCACTTTAACTTTTTCCAACATTGAGAGCTTGTTAAATTTGTTTGAATAAATAAAGCGCCCAAACACATACTTCTTGTTTCAGTTTAAGACAATAAACAGGATTAAGTCGATGATTAACGGAGAACTAAACTGAATCGAAATTAAATTTATGGTGCAACTGGTTCTTACAGTTTTCGTTCCTACAAGCTACCACAAAGCCCTTTTAAGTTTTAATTGTTGTTAGATATTAATAATATAATAAATGATTCGATTCTGTGTATCGCCTTGAAACCTTCCCAATTTTCTTTGAGCCACTGGTCCGCACGGCTTTATTACGCGGGTCTGCGAATGGCTCTGCCTGGTCTCTACCGCTAAAAAGGCAAAGTCCTGATAAATATCAGGACCAAAACAATAGCACACCTTGATGGCTCCCAGTTAAAACAATTTCATTAAAAAAAAGATATTTAAAATGTTTAATAGATTTTTATTTGAAGGGTTTTCTTTTTTGTAGATTTTTTTTGTGATTTTGGGTGCTATACTTTTCCTTCCAATTAGATTGAGTTTGTCACGTTGTGTGGTTTGTAGTTCGTACTTAAATCGTACACAATATAGAGGGGTGTATACATATAATAATATTTATAGATTGGTTTAAAACTATGTTGTATATTAGGTTTGAAATACTTTCAATTTAATTTGCTGTCTACCCACAGATTCAACACCACCAGAAAGCAAATTTCTGAGGTATTTATTATCCGCTAAACTAACTTTAGTTTTGGGTTTTCTTGTCTGAATTGTGGTTTAGAAATAATTTGTTTGTTTTTGAGTTTGGTTCAGCATAAGCTACATGGGCGTGCTCATTAGATTTAAACGATTATCAAGCAATTTCAACTATATGTATATATAATATGGGGGCTCGTGTATATATCGTAAATAGGTTTGTTTTTGGCTTTAATCTTAGATCCATTTTGTTTATACGTATATTTTGCATCAGCTTGTGCCTATTGTGGGTGTCTGTATATTGTATATATTATGTTTTTACTTTCTGGAGTCAAGTCTTCTTTGCAATCTACTGATTTTAATCGATAATTACAAATAATATTTCTAATTTGTTGTTTTGCAAACGACATAAAAACCTGCACACGATTAAAACAATAATAATAGATTAATACGTAATTCGAAATAATAAATTATACACTTGAGATTACAACAAGACTGTACAGGTTCTTCTTTTGTTTTTGTTTTACTTAGCAACTAAACAAACTAAAAAAGAAACATAAATAAAACTTGTGAATTTTCTCATTCAACGTTTGCCAACTGATAATAAAAACCATTTGCACAACATTTGTAAAGTCTATACATACTAAACGCTATACAAATTTCCCGCGCTCGAATTTAAACTAATTGCATTACGTACATATAACAAAAAATCTAAATCATTTTACAATTTCTATACCGAAATTCACGATTTTCTTATTTGAAATTTAACTATTCATATTCAGATCACACCGGACACGGATTTCTCGTAGGGCGTACCCAGCGTGTCCCGTCTCCGGGGCAGGGTGCCGCTCGCAGTCAGCGGTGCTGCTTCGGGGCAGCCCAATCCCTCCAGGAGCTCTACCAAGGCAGTAGTGTCCTCGACGTTGTACTGGGGAGCCGGTATGCCACCATTGGCAGCGGGTGGCGCGGGAGCGGGGATCGTGGTGCCCGCTTGCGCAGCTGCAGCAGCCTTAATCGACTTGGCGGTCGCCAGGGATTGGGCTGCTCGGGCGTATGCCAGGCAGGTGCGACCCTCGTGATCCGTGTGCTTGATGTTGGCGCCATTCTGCAAAAAGAAAACCTAGTAAGTATAATGTTTTAAGGTTTTCCGCTAGACGACTTACCCAGATGAGGAGCTGTGCAATGGCCAGATTGCCTATGGCGCAGGCCAGCAGCAGTGGAGTGCGCACATCCCGGGCACTGACATTCGCATTGGTCACCTCCGAGGGGCAATTGGCCAAAATCGAGACAATCGACTTGATGTCAGCCCTAATGACGGCCTCGATCAACTGCTGACCCGGATGCGCCGAGGACCCGCTGCTGAGTGGGGTGAGGAACTCCTTGGCCTCGTACTTGCTGCGTATCCAACGCTCCTTGTCCTCACGACTGCCCTGCGCTGTGGGCTTAGCCCGTTGCCTCGTATTCGCCTCCCAGACGGAGTTGGCCAGACTGTTGCCGATGGCCAGCATCACACTGAGATGTGGAGACCTAAAGTTGCAAAGAAAAAATGAGTTAGAAACTAAAAAGACCTTTCTTCGCTTCGCTTTACTTACGGCCAGTCATCCAAGCCCAGGGAGCGGACCTTCGAGATGTGCGAGCCGAGATTGCGATGCACGCCCGAGCACTCGATGCACATGAGTACTCCTAGATTCAAGCTAGCCCATTCGGGATCTGTAAATAACATTTGTGGAAGGTAAGTAAATTAATATTTAAGAATTTAAGTTATAATTATAGCTCAATCTTCAGTTACACGTTTTTTAACGCAATTGAATTTAAATTTCAAAGTCAAACTTACTTTGTGCTCCGCAGTCGACGCAGAATCCATTTCCTGGCACCCGTTGGCGAATGGCCAGCATGGCGGCCAGGTCCGTGCTGGTTGCCTGTTTGGTCTTGGTGCTCTCGATGCTCTGGAGGCTTTTGAAGATCTCCTGCTCGACGGCTGCCACCCACTCGTCGCGCTCCTCCGAGTTAGCAGCCTCGAAGTGCCACTGCTTGGAGTCCAGCGAGACGATGTAGAACTCGTAGCCATCATTGTCGTCCGCCTCAGTCGCTTTCACGCTGCTGCTCTTCATCCGACGGTGTCGCTTCTTCACGTTCGGCGTCTGGGCCTCCAATTTGCTGGATGCTGTGGCCGTCGCTTCTCCGGCAATGAAGGTCTGCGAGTTAGAGTTGGACATGGCAATGCCCTCGTCTCCGCTCGTCTGCTGTGAGCTGTTCGACTTCAAGGGCTCGGCCCCACCGCCAGCAGCCCCTGGTGCGGCACCCAGCAGCGACAGTTTCTCGCTCAGCTTGCGCTGATTGTCCTTGGCCAACGTCAGGCAGCCGATGCCGTCGCTGAGCGCATTTTGATTCCTCTGGCCGTTGGCCATCAGCGAACTGGTCAGTGCACTGTTCGTGATGATGCTCTTGGAGCCGCGCGGCTTCTGTCCGGGCACCTTCACTGTGACATATTGCAGCGGGATCTCCTTGCCGTGCACGTCGTCCATGTAGTCGTGCAGCGAGGGATGGTAGGTGAGTCTGCCATCGTCGCAGAGCGTCACATACTTCTTTTTCCACTCCTTGTTCAGCGACTTGCTTGAACGCTTGTAGAGATAGCCCTGCTTGATCGGTATGGATCGTCCACTGCCCAGTTCGCTGCTCTTTGGCTCCTTCTCCTTGTCGGCCTTCTTCGAGGACGACGGGATGAACAGGTTGGATCGCCGTCGGCTCTTGCGGCTAGTCGTCGGAGTCGAGGTGGGCGTGGGCAGCTCCTTGCCCGGCGGTGGCGCCAGGTCGCGTGGGTCCCTCAGCTGCACCTGCGAGCAGTCACCTTGGAGTAGGGAACTGGCCGCCGCGGGATTGTATTTGGTGATGTTATTGTTCTCGTTAGTGGTGGTCGTCGCTGACGCTGCGCCGGACTGCAGGGACCAAAGCTTTTGCTCCGCCTGGGTGAAGTCCGTGCTCATCCGCATGGGCAGCTGCTGTTGCTGGCTGCGCTGTCCGTTGGTGGTTGGCGGCTGGTAGGGCGCCAAACCTAGGCGACTGCCCTGCGGAGTGGTGGGTCGTGCGGGCTGCACCTGTGGGGGCAACGGCAGGCGCTGCGACAGAATTTTCTGGCATGCTAATGTAGAAAAATAATTTGGTTAGAGTTCTGAGATCTCGTTGATTGACTCTTGAGTGGACTCACCATCCTGAAAGACGCGTTCCACATTCAGGCCATATGTGGCGCAGGTCTCGTAGTAGGAGCAGCGCTTTAGATCGCTGGCCAACTTCCTAGCTCGGGTATCATCAATCACCCGTGGATTGCGCTCACTGATGGCATCTAAAACCAAAAACAAAACGGGTTTAATAGGAAATATTAGTATATATTAAAATTCGGGTGATGATGTGGATGTATAACTATCGGGAAAAATATTTGTAAAAAAAAAAAACAAAATCGAAAACATCGTAAGCATTGATTTATCGTAATTTTATATCGAAAAATATAAAATATCAATATTATCGAGAAAGAGAAATTGAATTGAATTTTTTATTTTCTAAATTATTTATATATCGCACATATTTCACATCGTTTAAATATTGATGTATACACTACTGGACAAAATAATAAGTACACGCGTAAGAGGTGTGTTCAAAGTCTCGTAA
>JAEIIH010033408.1:0-21542 GCA_018904745.1 Drosophila orosa | reverse complement strand
GATATATCAAACTTTAATATATATTATAGTTTTTTCGGTGAATTAAATCTTCTTAAATATTAGTTTTTAGTGTTTCTACAGTTGCTATTCAAATAAGTTAACCTTCCTGTTCGATGGCTTAACTTCCAACTAGCCAAGTGCCCAAGTTTCTGTGTAAAACAATAAATGGATCGCCAATTCAAGCGTAAAGTGCTACCGGGCAGAGAACTGCGATTTTTTCTGGCCAACAAAAAAAATAGTGGGCAAAATATCTAAATGCTATCGACGCAATGTCGGCGCATCCAATGGATTGCCAAACTATGCGAAAAGCAGCGAGGGGAATTTGAAGTTTTTTCGTATTTTTTTTTCTATTGGAAAAAGTGAACGCTTTAAAAGTTTGCCCAGAAATGCATGTGTGAAAGGAGTATCTGTATCTGTGTCTGTGTATCTATGGCCGTGTGTTTGTATAATTGCCAGGCAAAATAAAAAAAAAATAAAGGAAAACACGAGAAACAGAAGTAATCGAGTGCACCGACTTGGCGATACCCAATATGCTTTTACAAACCAACAAAAAATACACAAACATTTACGCCAAGTTTGTGGAAACTCAAACGATTTCTTTGAAATAAAGAAAACTAAAAGAGAATTTATAAAAAATAAAGTCAAGTTTTAGGTTATACATATACTTATTTAAATAAAAGTATTTAAGAAAATTAGCAAATAACCTCCTTTTGTGACTGCCATTCAATCAAGCAAAGCAACAAAAAAAATATAAGAGAAACTGAACCGATTTCCTTAAAAAAATTTTAAGAAGAAAACTGAAAAAGAATTTATAAAAATTAAGGATCGTTCTAGGTAGTTTAAATCCCTTTTTTTAATTGAAATAATTAAGATTATTTTGTCTCCTTGGGAAATTAGCAAATAACCTCATTCTTTGGTTGCCTTTCAAGCAAAAAAAAAAAACCAAGGCGATTCCAAATCAATCAGACCACATTAGTCAAATTTGATTTGTAAACAAACCGCAAGAGAATTTCATTAAGCGCACAAAACGATGAAGAAATGGAAAACTCATCAAATATTTTGGTTCATCATCATCATCATCATCGTCGACGAACGAACGAACGAACGATCCAATTGAAACGCTGCTCTGTCCAAACAAAACAACTCAAAACATTGGCAAAAACAAGAAAGAAAGAAACAATAAAAAAAGGATAAGCAAAGGCAAAAGAAAAAGGTTATTAAAACTGTCGATGGATGGACTGAATGGATCTCCTCCAGAGTCGCGCCGAAGTCAGATGTGTGTGTGGATGGGGATGGCAAATTGCGGATTGAGATGCCCAATTTTGGGGGCAGCCAAATAAACGGAAGGATGGATAGATGAATGGATATGGAGGAGGATATGTATGTCTTGCCGGCAATATTATTATTGTTTTTGTTTTTGCTTTTGCCATGCAGTTTGCTCGGCTGAAAAGTTTTCCCGTCTTCCGTCTACAATTGACACATCAACAGCATTGTTTAGAGACGATGAAATTTATTTGCGCCAAGAGTAGAAACTCTGTTTGTTTGTTTCTTTGTCCCTATTGTTTTGGCTTTATTTTTTTTTTTTTTTGGCATCCACTTTTCGCCTTTGTTTATGATGGCGATTTGGGAGTGCGATTGGGATTTTTGGGATTTGAGTTTACGGTGGATTTTTGGGGATTTTTGGGACCGGAGTAGAGGAGTAGAGTAGAGATTCTTATAAACAAAATTATGGCCAAGTTGCAACAACTCACAAAATTGAAATTGCAATTTTCCCAGTGCCAGTCGAAAGTTATTGAATTTCGTTTGTACTTCCTAATTGAATTTTTGGGCAAGCAGAGAATAAAGCCTTGGTTCGATTGTATTTACACTTTGTTTGCCTTTTTGTCGGTGACTTGGTTAGGTTGTAGAAGCTTAGTTTAGGTTTTGTAAAGCAGAAAAATATTCAAGAAATGATTTAATAATTTTCTTTAGTTACTAGAAGCTTGGTTTAGGTTTTATAAGGAGGAAATATAATTAAGAAATTTATAAATCATTTTCTTTGCCTGTAAAACTCTTCTCAGTAAGATTTTGAACTTTTATTTTAATTATTAAACGTTTTCTTTACCTTTAAAAGTATCTAAATTGTGTTTATGGGACCATGTTTTTGACATCTTGCCTTTTTTTCGGTGACTTGTTTAGGTTGCATCCTTTTTTGGGAGGAAAATAAATCTTCTGAAAGCTTAGTTTAGGTTTTGTAAAGTAGAAAAATATTCAAGCAACGTTTTAATAATTTTCTTTACAAGTCAAACTGTTTTTTAAGCTTTGTTTAAAGCATTTAAAGTTTCTAATGATCTAAATTGTGTTTATGGTGCCATATTTATAGGTTTTTTGAACCATTAAATGCCCCAATTCATCTTGCTTTGGTTTTTCGTTTATACAAAAGTCCCATTTGCTGGCACATCTGCTGAGTGAAAAGCTTTAAGTTGGTAAGCTGATCTTGGCCGAGGTTCTGGTTGCATCTTGCTCAGCTGCTCTTCGCTTCAGTGGAAAACCGTTGGGGCCGCACATTTGCCACATCGATCAGTTGTCTGGGCTGTTCCCCTAATAATATTTCTCCATCTGTAAGCCCCCTTTCCCTCTCCATTTAATTCAATTCTCACAGCAGACATGGCCATGACTTGGATATAACTCATAATGACTACCCCATCTCTGTGTATGTTTGTATTTTGTTTTCATTTCGGTTTGGCGTTTTGTTTATATGCATATTAAATTGTATAAAAGACGCAAACGCCAGCAGCTATCTCAGCATTATAATTGTTCTGCTTTTGCTGCTGCTTCTGAAGCTGAAGCTGATGCTGATGCTGATGCTGATGCTTTTGGTGCTGCTGCTGCTGCTCCCTTTTCTGCTGATGAAGCTGAAAGTTTTTGGAGTGAAAGGCAGAGAGTGGCAAATGGTAAATGGTACAAATGGTACATGGATTCTGGATACTGGAGAGGCTGTGCTGGAATTGTGTGTGAAATCAATTTGTCGAAATACGAGCTGCAAGAGTGCCGAGTGCCAACAGATATATGAATGGGCCATACCATCGTTTAATGCCTCCCAACAACAGCGACACACACATAACTCATTCGAGATTTCCTACGCATCATCGTTTCGTTCTCCGGGCATCTCGCAAATCCAATCGAAATGCATTGCCTTTGATAACTCAATTGTAATCCGTATCTTACTACACAAAAATTCCCACGTTAACCCACTGAAAATAGGGGAAAAGAAGCCAAGCGAATGGGGTTAAATATACAAAATAATATAGGAAATATTTACAATGTTATACAATATGATATGGGAAATATTTAGAAATAAAAATGTATACATTTTAAAATATAGAAAATATTTTTCAAGAATTTAAATCAAGCTGTAAAATTTTGTTTTTATAAAATATGAAATTGTACTTAGAACAAAACATATTTAAAACCTAAAATGATCAAGGATTAGCCTATATTCACACATATTTTCGTTAAAGGTAACTTTAAAAACTATTTCTCTTTAATAGAAAGAAAGATATACATTATAAATTAATAGAAAGAAAGAAATATCTTTAAAATCAACAGAAGCAAAGATAAAATTCTAAAAATGCAATGGGTTAATTAAGCAATTTGCCAATTTCTAGTCCTCCGCTTGGGAAAGTACCTTCCAATTACTCAGTTTTGGGCCTTGTTAATTAAAAGATCATCAAGTGGTTCGCCTGGTCTTGATACGATTTGATTTGATTCTCTCAGGTTGATTTTTCTGTGAGCTTAGAGTACAGAGTTCGGAGTACAACTGTTTTTTCCAAAAGAGAAGCTCATGCATTTTGCATCTGGCAGATGGCAATTCCCCGACTAATTGCCTTTTAATTGCAAGGAGACGATGGGCATCATCATCTCTGCCGTTTTAGTTACTTTCCTATGGATTTCCATCGATTTTGTCATTAGGTTTTCCTCCTCGTCGTCGTAGTCGTCGTAGTCGTCGTCTTCATTGCATTTAAAACGATCAAAGGTCAGAGGCTATCGCCTGACGGCTATCTTGGCTTGCCAAATGCCGAAAATGTATGCAGATGGCATTCAAAGGCAAAGCCAAGTGAAATTTTGGTTGACATCTCTCTCTCTGTCTCTCTGTTTTTACTCCACCTCATTGGATATTGGTGACACATTTCGGTTTTGGCTTTTAACCGCTGGCAAAATGTCACAATGTGCCACAAATTGATGCAGTTCTCTCCCCAGTGCCGACGATCTCTCTGCTGATTCAGTTTCGGTTTTGGGTTCTTTTTGTTTTTTGGGGTTACAGTTTTCTCCTCTTATCCGGCACGAGGTCAATTTGTGATAATAATTCTTGCCTCTGTGGACGGGGGAAAATAATGAAAACGGTTACAAATTCGAACAAAAGAAATGGGCACAGCGCAGCAATTGCCAGTCATTGTTGCATGTTGCCGCCGCGCTTGCAACCTGTAACATACAACATCGATTGCTCACCGTCGGTAGTCGGTAGTCGGTAGTTGGTAGTTGGTAGTCGTTGTCGTCGTCGAGTCACGCAACTGACATCAGCAAAATGCCACACACAAGCTCACAAAAGCAGCACGCGAGTACTTTCGGCTTACACTAAGAAGAAAACTGTAATTTTTATATAAAAAGAAAGTATGGAAACCTGTAGAGAAAAACTAAGATTAAACATTTATTTATTTACATGTTAACTAAGTCTATAAATTGATTTTTTTTTTATTTAAGTATGTCAACTTTATCTTAAAACTTCTTTCAAGTGAAGCTTTCCTATACTTTTTTTTTAATGTCCTGTTTATGAATCCCTGAACCATAATTCCTTGTAATAAAAGGGCTCCACGGCGTACACAACTGTACTTGACAACAATGGCGGGAAACACTGGGGCCTTGAAAAAAATTAAAATCAAAAGCATATAAAGTGAAAGGGCCGCGAAAAGCGGCAACATTGTGTCTAGCAACAGTGTTGCCAACCACATTGTGAAATCCTGTTCTGTTTTTGCTCACTTTTGTTTGTTTTTTGAACTCATTTTGTTAATTTCCTTGCCGGCTCCCAAATGTTTATTGCTCTGCCAGGGTTGCCACCAAATGCGGTCAGCGGGCAAGTGTTTTTATGGCCGCACTGCAAGTGGAAATGACGCCAAACCGGGGCCACCATTTAAAAGACTGTCATAAATAGTTTAATCGTTGCCTTTGTAAGGCGTCCCAAAGAGAACTAAATCGTCAATATGCTTCACAGTTAGGTGTGGCAACTCTGGCAACTGCAACTCTGTCAGTTGCAGCTTCCGGCTTCCGCTGACAGTTTTCGAACTGTCGTTGGCCATTATGAAAATAATATGATTCCCATTCGAGAGAGAGTTGGACAAAACTTTGGCCTGGAAATGGTGAAATGTGAGGCGTGATGGATGCGACGACGAAGCACGTAGGAAAATGCGAAAATGGGGAAAATGGGGTCCAATGGCGATTAGGCGGCACAAAAGCGCTCGCTCGCTCGCTCGCTCTCCACAAAAGTTGCAAACTGAATGCCGACCGAAATCCCCTTTCGGGTAATTCTAAACTCAATTAGATCTGCTCATGTTGTCGCTCGCTGTGGACATGACTAATTTGCGACCCAACTTTTTGCATAATTAATTCACCAAATATTTCGTCTCGCAATGCATTTTAGCTTTTTCGTTTTGGTCACGAATCGAGCAACCTGAGCCCGATCCTCGGTCCATATTCCAAAAAATCCCGTAATCACTCTAATTAGCCGAATTTAATATACGTTTTGCGTTGAATCCATTTAATTGGTTTAGTTTGAGAGCTGAGATACTATATAATATATAACCATTTATCACTTTTGATTTGGAGACATAACTAGGCATCAAATATAGTATTTATTATATTTATTTGAATTGCTTAAAAGTTTCTACATATTTATGTTATATAGAGGAAGGGAATCTCAAAACATTTCCATAAATTCTTTCCCTAAAAATAATTTCTACTCATTTGTTTGGTATTTTTAGGCTTTTGTTTTTCTCTTTTAAATAAATGCAATTTGATTTTTAATTGCAGCCTTGCTGGTTACTTGAACTTTCCCCTTCTTAGTTCAGTTTTCCCTTCGCCTAATTAAACTTCTTTCACCCACTTGAGGCAGTCGGAAAATGTGGAGGGAAAAAAGCAAGCTTCAAAGTCGCCGACAAAGTGACATCTGAGGAGTATTTTTTCTTCCTTTTTTATTTATTGTTACTGGGGAGTGTGTGTTCATATGTTGCAGCTTGCAACCTCATCAATTGACTTCAATTCCGTGATGATGACGAGCAGCTGCCTCGAGAAGAACTTCCTGCTTATACATACATATATCCATTCTCTCTATATCAGTATTGCTTTCAATTCAATTTTCCTTGACTTACCTGCATAATGGCTCTGGCTGAGTACAGTTGTCCTAGAGTTTTCCTCATTAGTTATCCCCCCTTTTGAGGGATTTCTTTTGTGGTTGTCTGCCTCATTAAATTTTAATCTCTCTCAAGCTTCAGCTCTAGTTTGAGCTTGAGTTCCATTTGCTGTTCTATTTTTGCATAGTCAAAGTTGATTAGCACATCGAAGGCTTCTTCGGCTAATTAAAAGCTCATTTGGCTTCTTTTCTGTGCGAAAAGGGACAGAAAGCATAGTGAAAAATAGAAAACACAACTCGGAAAACTGAAAACTTTTTCCGCTGATTATTTAAGTTTAATCTGGGAGGGGAATTGGTATAGAGAGAATCCCCGAAAAATAATTGAGTCTCTCTGAATGTCAAGGCCTTCTGCTGTCCCTATCAGTGGCTGCCAGTTCCCAGTTCCCTGTTCCCTGATCCCTTGTCCTTGTTCCTGTCCCCTGTCTGCCTTTTCGTATCCTTTTTCCCGGGCTACAACTTGATTGCTCCGCTTAAAAACGCGCTGCGGAGTTTCCCCCCAAATGCAGCTGGGGGAAAATCAAGTGAAAATCAAGCCTCAGCTGCTGCTGCTGCTGCTGCAGTCAGTTGACATGCAAAGTCAGCAGAAAGAAAGGAACTATCTAAACGAGCTTTCCATAAGTATTTGTACAGGGACACTTGAGCACTGCCATAAAATGCAGAATTTAATATATATTATATATATTTTCTACGGTTTAAAACCTTAATAAATGGTTTTGGGAATCTAAAATAAAACGGAGCTACTTATGGTACTCAAAAGATTTGTTAAAGTAATTTTCTTGGCTTAGAAATATATATTTAAAGCTAAAAATATAATTTTTCCCAGTGCCTGTGCATGCGGAAAAGAACAGAGAATGGAACAGGCTAGCAAAGTGAGCTCCAAAGTAGCTTCTTCCCCGACTCCAGCCAAGCATCTGGAGCATCTTGTATCGAAAAGTGTATACTTGGCTGCCACAGAGGAGCACAGCTCCCAGAAACGCAGTGACAATTGGCCGCTTTGTAGACAAGTTGACCCATTTAATGGCGGTTCCTCGATGCTGGAAAAGGAGGAGCAAACGACGAGGCAAGTGGCAAGTGGCAAGTTCCGCAACGGAATCTCAAATCAATGAGCAAATGGCGTTGACATCGCTTTGAGCTGCCTGGAATTCATAAGTACAAATTCCCTCAACCTGCAATAAATGCCAACATTTTCTTTTCTTAAGAATAAATATAGGTTTTTAGCTAAAACTAAATTACATTTGCAAGTGAATATAAAGCCCTCATTAAGCTTAAGAAAAAGGGAAATGAATTGAAGCAAAACTTGGCTTGGTTACATTATGCGCAAAAATGACAGCAGTGGCTGCTCCTTTGCTTTCTTGTTTTTGTTCGGCTATAAATTTTCAATTTTCATAACGAACATTGTTTGGGGAGAAAACTAGGGAAAACACACAGGGTGGGTTTTTTTTTTTTTTTTTTTGGTGGAATGGTGTTCTTGGGTGACTTTATGTCTTGATTGTTTTCGTTGGGGATGCGCGCAAAGTTTTTATCTCGCGGATGCATCTGAATCACGACTGTCAATTACTGTGCGTGTGGGGGTGAGGAGGGAGGAGAATGCCCAAAAACCAAAACGAAAGCGAGTGCGGAATGAAATCATAGCATACATTAGGGTGGCCCCCAGGGGGGCGCATGAAAAGCGAAAGTTTGTCCTTGTCACTGCCGATGACATCAGCTCGCATTGTGCGTATTTTTGCTGCCTTTTTCATAACTAACCAATAATTTTCTCTCTCTTTTTTTTCTTGCAGGTACGTACATGTTGGAAAATTCACGACTAAGCCCCTTGAGAAAATGGGAAAAACTGAGCATTTGCTCTCGGTATAGTTGGTATAATTAATTGATTTTCAATTTTATGTTTCTTAAACACACAAACACACACACACACTCGGCGGCGCTCACTTGAGTGCAAAATTGTTGCCAGCTGCAGCAGTTTCCAAGCAGGCAGGCACCTACTTAGGACCACCCTCCTACCTCCTCCCTCCCTCCCCCTTCGATTTTCCGACCCGTGATCTCCCCAATGAGTTTTCACTTCAGGCTCCGCCGTCTAAATGGACTGCGAAATGTTTGCTAGGGGAGAATGGTTAATGTCTTCGCCTGAGAGGGCGCCATTATTCATGTGCGTGTGCGCCTGGCAACCCTGTTCGATTACCGATAAATCCCGCCATGCAGCCATGCATTCGAAGCAAATCGCTTCAAACTATGTATATTTTTGCTTATGAAATATAAATTTCCCCCTGTTAACCGCAAAATGAAATGATTTTTACGCCCAGAAACCGCAAAAACAATATTTTTCCCATCAAATTTAATTTTCTTTTGCCATTTTTTGCAACCTCCCCCCCTTCCCACATTGTTTTGGTTATATCTCTTGATTTATATATATATTTTTTTTGTTTTTTGGCTGGCACTACAACAAATCCTAAAAATATACAAAAATCATCAACAGAAATCGGTAAAGGCACTGCAGAAAAAATAACAAAAAAAAAAAAAAAAAAAAGGATGGAACTGTGGTGCAAAGTGTGGCCCGGGGGCAACAGTGGGTTGGTGCCTGCCACTGACAGTGGCACTGCCACAGTTGCAATTGCAACGTAAATAGACTTTTTCAATGCACTTGACACATGCTATTAAATGGCAGCCGGTGGCGATGGGAAAACTCCCCTACATTTCCCATCCCACTGCAGTCAAACTCAAGCAGACAGATATACGGGAATATGTTTTTCATACACACATTGTTTTCCTTCTATTTTTTCCCCCCCTGCTCGCTCTTTGCTTTTTCAATATATCCAATATTTATATGCTGTTAGATTCAACTGGGTGGGAGAGTGTAGGAAAAACGCTAGAGCCCCTTCCACAGATACCTTTGATTTATACATTTTTTATTTTATTTTCTTCAATTTTTTTTTTTCGCACGCTTGCATTAATGCATAAGGTCTGCAGATTTACGCGAAAAGTGTGAAATTCTCTTGGAAATATTCTGCATAAGGAATACACAAATGAGTTTGATACTTGAGCGATAAATAGGAAAAAGCTTTAATATGTTAATATGTTGTTAATCGCCAGAAATATAATAATTCTTGGGCGTTATATAGAAAATATATTTACAAAATAAGATCATAAAAAAGATCTATAGTTAAAAGCAAGAATAAAGTTTCAAATTCTTTAAAAATATATAAAAGTTCAACGAATACCCAAAAGAGTTACATTTTTGAAAGGTATTAAACACCAATCGAAACCCGTTTATAAATATGTATAAACCATATTTTATTCCGCATTAAACTAATCAAATTCAAGATGATTAAAACCCAACATTTTGGTCATTTAAAACTTGCACGAAAATTACTTCTTTAGGAAAACCATTAAAGGGAACAAACACCAAAGCAAAAGGTCGAAAGTTTTGCAGCAGAAAGAAAAATAAATCTGTAAAATAGGGTAAATTGTTATCCAGCAACAGACGAGCCAGGGCACTGGCATTTTGGCATTGGCTGGGCGAACGGCGGTGGGGGAAAACCTTTTTAGTGACATGAAAAATGTGCAATACCGAGAAATAAAAGGAGCAGGAGTCGAGTCTAGGAGGTGGGAGCCAGAGATATGGGAAAAAAGTGCAGGCAGAAGTCTAAATAATAAAATCAAAAATGAAATGAATCGTTGGGGAAGAAGACCTATTGAAAATATTGTTGGCATCATCAGACATCTCTTCTCTGCCGCTTCGAAATCGAAATAAAAATCATTTGACCGCAAAAAATGAAAAGAAAAATGGTGGTGATGCATAAAATAATAAAAATTCCAAATAGCCGCTGGCCTTGCACTGAAAAGAAGTCAGCTGACTTCTTACATATTTCTCTTTATTTTGCTGAGATGAATGCATATTCCACTCTGTTTCTCGCAGTGCTGGCACACATTCATACTTTAAATATATATATTCCCCAATTGGAAACGTGGTTATGAATTGAAAACGACAAACGCAAACCATTAAATAACTGCGGAATGTTGAGGTGGTTTTTCACCTTTTTTTCTCTCTCTTTTTTTTTTTTTTTGTTCTTACTTTTTTGTCCTCGACTCAAAGTGAAATCTGATTTGATTGCATCGAATTGTGTTTGGGGCCCGTGATTTTTCATGGCTCTCCGGCTCGGGGTTTACTTTTAATTGCCACTGTCGTTTTGAATTTTCATGCAATTGATAAGCCGAAAATGGATGTGAGCGGCGAAAAAAGGAAAAATAATTGAGCAAATCCTTTGTGCAAACAGAGACTCGCCAGCGTTATGCAAAATTGGTGGGTACAAAACGTTTAAATTGGGGTCAGTAGCGGAAAAAAGAGAGCTAGCACTGCTATACAATAATTTTCTAAGAAAAAATGAATGAAAAATTAGTTGGGAATTATTAGGATTCGCGGGGATTTGATACCCTGAGAATTTAAAGGGATTTTAAATTGGGGAAAATGTAGAATCTTCTAATAAATCAATGAACAAAATAGTTGGGAATAATAATAATTCGCAGAGAATTCATAAAACAAAAAGCAGTCAAAACCAACAATGATAAGCAGTACCAAAAATCCCACTGAGTTGTTTTTCTCCAACATTTCTCTCTCTGTGCTTCCTTGACACTTTACACTTTAAGCTGCCGCAAACCACTTACACGGGACAAGCGAGAGATCAAGGATCGCTGGGGCTTTCAATCAGAGAATTACTCCTTGCCGCAGTCATACCCGTAATAATCCATTTGCCATTTCGCTTGCAATGCAATAAGGAATTATCGAAAGCGAATGGACGGACGGGGACTCAATCACGATGCAGAGCTGTCCTCGCCTGTAACACAGTTAAACTACAACCAAAAAAAAAAATGTGTGAAAATGGGACAGAAAAACCTTGGGGAAAAAAAAGAGAACCAAAAAGTTTGTCATAAATGGCCGGTCAGAGGAGGAGAAGGCGGCGACGGCGGGTCCTCCCTTTGGCTGGCAATGGAAATTGAAGTTTATCGACATCGTTAAAATTATCTTTACGGGCATCAATGGCAAGGATACCCTGGCAGGCTCCTGTCGATTGCCTCCTCGCCCAAAGCCCCTCCCGCCTGCTGCTTTTATTACTTATGCCGCCGCCGTTCCCGCTGTTCACATATAAATTCACATTTTCCACATCATTGGGCCTCTGCGACAATCTCCTGCCCACTTTGCATGTGTGTGTGTGTGTGTGTGTGTGTGCAGGACTCAAAGGAGAGGAGCCGTTGGTGGTCCATGAGGAATCGATGGAGTAAATTGACACACAATTTCGCTGCATAAATCTTAAGCGCAGATAATTCCGCACGTAAAAAAGTCAAAAATGAATTACAATATGTTGGCAATGTAGGGGGGGACCTTAAAGGAGAGCACTGAGCGAAATTTTAATATAGTTGTAATAGATTTCTTGATGATATGATATATGAACTAAAATATAAACTAGGGATAGTTTTATTATTATTATTTTTATTATTGAAAAACTACCCGCAATTAAATAGGGTTATTTGTCTGACTTTTGTCCTTCAACCTATTTCTTTCAGTGGCGAAGAATCATAGGTAAAACCAGACTCAGACCCCAAAGGAGCAAAGCGACCAGAGAGAGAGACAGAGAGATAGAGGGAGACACCATGCATATGAATTATCGATTGTGCGTGAACGATTCTCTTTCTGCTCTCGCGGGGTCTTAAGTCCGATGGCCGTGCCCAGAATCCGATTACATATGAAATTAAGTGGGCAGCTTGGGGGTACCCGGTTGCCGTTTGCCGTTTGCCGGAAGAATGCTGCAGCGTGCACGCCACAATCGATAAATAATTCATTTGGGCCTCACTCTCACTCATTTTCTCGGCTCTGCATTTGCGGAAGCGGTCATTTGTATGTATATCGGATATCGATATGCATCTGCATATTGCATATCGAACGAGCAGTGCCAGCGTTGGTCTCTGTTGCCAAACACATGCAAATTCGTATGCAATTTCTGGATTTTCTTGAGGCAATAATTTGCATATGCTATCGATAACAATTGAAATTGGTATTTGGTGTAGATTTTGATTGTTTGTTTGTACATATTTTAGAGGTGAATTTATAATAACTAATAATAACTTGAGAGTTTTATAAGTTGTGCTGCAATTAATATAAGCGATAATTAATTAATGTCTTTAATAAATTCGAGAATTTATTAATCTCTTCAATTAATTCGATAATTAATTAATGCCTTCAATTAATTCGATAATTAATTAATGCCTTCAATTAATTCGATAATTAATTAATGTCTTCAATTGAGTTTTCTGATTCAGTACGCACATATTTTAAGTATGTTTTATTTGTGATAAAATTTACTTAATTATTATTCAAGCCGATTTGCTCGATTTCTCAATTATTTAATCGATATTCGATTGGCTTAATTAAATTCGCCTTTGGCATCCACAAAGAAACTATCATCACAACCAGGAAATGATCGAATCCTCAAATCCCTGTCAGCATCAGCATTTTCCTTCTCGAATCCTGCAAAGTAACCCAAATTCTCCATTGGACGCGGCCCGTATCCCACATCCCGCCCTCTCATGTAGCCGTAGTCCCTTTGAAAAGTATCTCTGTGCGCTACTTCCGTTGGGTTGGCAGCACTTGTACACGTCATGTCACATTCCATGGCCATTGTGAGGCAGTGCAGCAACCCTAATCAGCGGACAGAGGACAAGGGGACACAGGACCTCCCAGGAACTTCTCCTCTTCCTCCTCCTCCTGCTCCTGTTCCTGTTCCTGTGCTCCAAATTCCGAGTGACACTTCAACTCGCTTACACTTGAATACGCATGCCACGTCCAGAGAGGAGCACATGAATGCCAAAATGGGTTGGGAGGGATTTCTGGGCACCACCAGCATTTATATCGAATGGCTTCATCATCAACCGGAGGGCCGGCGACGACAAACGGAAGTTGAGACTTCCGTTTTCCGTAAGGGAGCTCTCTCTCTCTCCTCTCACCTGCGTAACATTAACCAGCGTAAACGTAACGTTAAATGAGGAACGAACGAACGAACGAACGAACGTAGGAACGAACTCCCTCCAGAGTGAAGCTGGAGCTGCTGCAGCCCATTGCCCGATAATGACAAAAGTGTTAATAGCGCCACACGCTGCATGGGGCACTCTGGCATCGCACATCCTTATCCAAGGGGGAAAAACGAGTGCCGGGGGAGTGCAATGAATGCAGTGCGAAATTATGCAGGCACTGTTGATGAAATACAAGCAGGGAGCTGAAAGAAAAGATTGAAAAGAAGCGAGTGTGTGACAAAAAAAAAAAANAAAGAAAAAAAAGAGTGCAGAAAAGAAAAGGAAGAAACGTAAGAGTAGCGATGCCTGAGCGGGATAAGCACTGGCCATGCACTCGGCAAAAATTGTTCTAAAAAAAAAAAGCAAACAAAAATCTTACGTGGCTTAGAATTCCCAAATTCTTTTTTGGGAAACTTTTATACCCAAGTTTATACGTTTAAATATGGCATAGATATGCGTACAATAACATATTTAGAGTAAAAGCTAGTACTTTTCGTAGTATTTAATTTAAAAATAAAAACATATTGAAATAAATTTTTTTTTTAATTTATCCTGTTTAAGAAAAAGTGGAATTTTGACCCTATGTAGGTTGATTTTTTCCCTGTGCCTTGACAGGATGCACAGGGAACACACACGTGGCGGCAGGCGGGTTCGTTCGGTTCAAGAAAGGCGACTTCCTTGGGTCTCCTCTCTCACTTTGTTTCCTCAATTGACGCCGCCGGTACGCGTCGAAGTCAGAGGAGTCGCTGGAGTTGTCGTCGCCTCACGATGCCAAATCCTTTTCACTCAATGCCCGGATTGCCAGGAGCTGGAACAGAAGCTAAAGCCAAAGCAGGAGCGTTATCTATGCATCTAGAGGGGATTGAGGATTGGGGATAGAGAGGATTGTGGATTGTGGATTGAGTATCGGGGAACCGGGATCCGGGGCGTCTTAAGTAGCACTTTGGTGGCTGCGCTTATGCCATTAAGGCATGCAGCTTCTGCATTCAGATGGAAGCTTTTGTATGAGACATTTTCCCAGCTTTTCCTTCAAGCCCGCTCCTCTGTCTCTATGTCTCTGTGTGTGTGTGTGTGTGTGGCCCAATTAATGGACTCCGAGTGCGAGATTTTCCTGCAACGATAAGAGGTGAGGCAAGTAGCTGCTATAATGACAGCCATGTGCTGCCGGTAGCGGTGCCAGTACCCGTCCGTGTCTGTGTGCCTTCAATGGCTTCGCTACTATCTCTGCCATTCAATCGGCCATTTGAAAGGGATTCATTCACTCGAAAACTGGAGGAGAACACTGGTGAAGAGCCGAGCCGAGCCGAGCCCGAATCAATGCAAGACAATCGATGATGGGGATGATGATGATGGTTTTATAGGGGGACGGGCCTTTGAAAGGCAACTCCTAATTATTTCAGGCATCAGAGGCCTAATCCGATTAGCAAAATTAACAAACGTTTAATCAATTTTAGTTATGTCTCAATGAACTCAATTAATTCGGGAACTAATACAGATTTATTTGACATTTTCTTTATAAATTCAGGAACTTGTAATTCCATTTTTAAATATTCGAAAATTCCCCAATCTATTATTTATTCCTAACTTGAACATTCAGCCTGCAGATTGTCCCCAATTGAGGGCAATTAAAAGCGTTGTAAATACATATATTTGGTTACTCTTTCCCATAATCCATTTCCCATGAAAAACTCATGGCAACTCATGGCTTGGCTTCAATTATGAGTGGCTTGCCATCAAGTTAAAGCCTCAATTGCTCATCATTTCAACCCGCACTCGACAAATGCATTCCGACAGCCGAAATGTGCCATAAAACTGTCTTGTCTTGTCTGCGTTTTCAGTTTTCAGTTTTTAGCTCAGCTTGGCTTTTTGTGTTTTATACGCTGGATCCTTGTTTTTCGGGGAACCCTTCTCTCCTGTCAAAAAAGAAGCTAAAAAGGGGGCGGCAACAAGTGTCTGTTGTCTGTTTAGCATTTCATTACTTTTTCCGAGGAGGTGAAACAGAGCTCCCCATCCGACGCAAGTATGTGGCAAATTTATTACAATTAAAGTTTTTTCGAAGGAGTGGAGCAGGAGGAGGAGGAGGAGTGGTGGTGTCAGGAGTTGCCGCATTTAAATGAGCCATGACCGGGGAGGAGCAGCTCTCCTCCTTGTTGGCACCATCGCCACGCTCCAGCGGAATTAGCTGCCAAGGATCCACCGGATGGTGGATGGTGGTGGTGGCTGGTTGCTGGTTGCTGGTGGAGATGCTTGGCAGATGGAACTGCGACCGAGAAACCGAGACCGAATCCCTGTGTAGCCGGGAGACCAGACCAGACACTGCACATTTTCCCGCAAGTGATTTATGAGCCTCGGAGCGGGGCAACGTTTAAAAACGAGCAAAATATATACATATAAGCTGCACTGTAATTCAAATTTAATCCATTTAATATTAAATTAATTATTTAATTTGAAAAATCCCTCAATTAAAAGTTAAGCCAGGGCTCTTGTGGTTATTTTTTTGTTATTTGGTCCTTCGAGCCAGGCTTTAGTATTATTTCCATTGCCATTTACCTTCCTCGGCCTCGGGCTCCCTTTTTCTTCTCAGTGCTCCATCAGGCTCCTCGGACACCAGGCAGTGCCCCAAACTTTGACACATGTCTGCTGGGGGCTCCTGTCAGAGCAACAGAGAGCGAAAGCGAATGAGATATTTGCAATAAAAGTATAAACAGCATGAAAATATTTTGCGTAGACGCTGCCCCTTTTTTTGTCCGGCGGCTGTCGTTCCCACACAACCCGCAGCAGCAGCAACATCAGACGCAACAGTAGTGCCAGCAGCAAGAACAACAATGAGTACATAAATTTTTGCTATAAATTTCCTTTGGTTGTCAGTGGCATTTTCAAGTGCTCTGCCAGAGGTCGGGGTCGAATGTCGGGGGTCTCCATCTGCAGCTCCATCTCCGTCGTGGTCTCCATTTCCATTTTGCATCTGCAACTCTCGGGGTCTCTCCGGTCGTCTCTGCAGCAAAGTTGCCAAGAGTGAGAACCGCTCATTTCATTTCAATGGCAACCGCAAAAGGCATTTCATTTGGTTACTTTCTTAGACGGTTGCTGCGGCTTTTGGCCGAATTTAATTAAATATTTAATGCGCCCACATAGAAAAAGCAAAAGCAAGCCACAAGCAAGCACAGTTACAACATCCCTAAAAATCCCTCACCAAGTTATTTATTTAAATTTGCAGTTGAAAATTGTCAGGCCGGACACATTTTCTGGTTAAAAATAACCATAGCATTTAATAAAATCAAATGCATAATTAAAGAAAATATGTAAGCACAGAATTTACTAAACCTTTTGACATCATTTCCACTTGTGTTGTTGTGTTGCCTTCGAAAATTCCTCTTTCCCAATCTAATAATTCTTCACAATTTTCCTACAATATTCATGCCTTCTTCGTCTCTGCCATTACTCAATCAATTTCAATTTGCCATTCAATTAAATGAACTATTTCCCTACAAATAGAATTCATTTGTTACTCGTCATTGCTCGTTTCAATAAATTCAAATCGGAATTGAAATGTACAGAAATTGAAATCGAAATAGAAAATTTACAGAAATTGAAATCGAAATAGAAATCGAAACTGAAATTAACAAATAGAATTAGCAACTTGAACTAATTCTCTCCGGCATTTCCATTTCCCATGTTCAATTTTCATTAACTTTCCAATTTCCGTTCAAGTTGAGAAAGAAAACCGCATGAAATTGTTAATTATAATGGACAATTGAAATCGAGTTGATTTCCCACAGTCTCGCCATTTATCTCCCTTAAAACCCAATAGTAAGCACATATTGTTCATATTTTACATGATTTGTGCAGTAGTTGGGTGGCATTTTGCATATAACGTATAAATATATTTAAATTTAAACCACTAAATTAAATGAATTCCCAGTGAATGAATGAATGGCCTGGCCTCGCCTGCACACTTTCCCTATCTCCGTCGATCTATATTTTCTCCGTTCTATTGTTCAATAAACGATAAAAGGGGGGTAAATGGCAGGAAAAGTTTTTGTTTACATGTTTGAATTTTTATGAGCTCGAAACAAAAAGTAAGCAGAGCAAATGGGTTTTGTTGGAATAGACTGTGAGGTACCATGTAAATAATTTATGCATTGCCAGAGTTCAATTTGTGTTTAAATTGGGCATTGCCAGACATGAATATACTTCTATTTACAAAATTGGGGCATTGCCAGATTTAAATTCGCTTTAAAATAAAGATATTTATTACCTAATGGCATTTGCCAGAATTGATTGCAAATCATTATGAATTCCACATAAATGGAATCTCAAGAAATTGAACTAAAAAAAATATATATTTACTATTTTTTTATACCCTTGCAGGGTATTATAATTTTAGTCAACGAAGAAGTCATTTCCGACCGTATAAACCAAATATATTATTGATCAACATCAACAGGAGAATTTTAATGCAATTAATTAACACAGAACCGCTTTCCGAATTGAATTTAATCAATTTTTTACTTAGTTACTATCAAACTTCGGTGCTACCTTTCTTGTTATTTATTTTAAATATTTTTGACTTGAATTTTCGCTGATACACTCCTCAAACAAACGAGTCCAGGGTATGCATAAATAGAACAGAAATATTTACTTGCTTCGGCTCCGATTCCATTGAACATCTAGCATTGAACGTTGAGCATTCAACTATTGCAGTCTGCACTGGCACTGGCATTATTTGTTTTAATTGAAGTCAATTAGTTTGTGTGATGGTGTTAATTTAGCTCCATGGAACGGAGACCATATATGTACAGATATATCTATGGAATATGTACACAATATACATATATTTCAAGCAATTGAGAATAGAGAGGGAGAAAAACCAGCAGCAGTAAGAAATTCGTTTTTTATTGCACTTTTCTTCTTTTTTGTTCGAGCTTTTCACTGGGACACTTAACCCCATTCACTCACTCCATTTATTTTTTTTTTCAACTGCAACTTTGTGTCAATGCAAATGAAAAGACATTAATGTTAATGCTCACAATGTCTCGTCGTCGTCGTTCATTGTTTTGGCCATTTGGCCCGCTGATAGTCGTCGTCGTCGTTGATTTCATTTTTATTGGCCATCATCCAGCAAGTTGATAAGCAAATAAAATGGCTGCCAGGGGAATACCTACTCGGTTGAATCAATCAAACGAATCGCCAACATTAATCTGAATTTAAGTCAGCAATTTGCCTTTTTTTTATGGTCTTTTTCGTTCCATTCAATGCAGAAATGGCTTTATTTGTGTGTTACGATTTGCGTTTATATATTCAGGATGTAATTTTAAATAAGAAAACTATGAATTGGAAATAATAACCAACTGGAGAGATACAAGTTAAGACTTTCAACTTTCAACTTATATTACTTCATTACCTTCATAATCCTTCTGTTTTTAGCCTACCTTTATGTGTGCTAAATATTACATTTTCCCCACTCTTCTGGAAGTCAATTTAAATTTCCAATTGAATGCAAATTGACACCGAAATCAGGTGGCCCACCAGGCACGTTGTCCTCTGCCTCATCTGTCATATTTAGCCGACTTGTGGCCTCTATCCTCCTCTCCCTTTTTATATATACATATAAGATATATATATATATCCATCTGGCCATATCTAAATCCGCCCCCCTTGGCCACCGCCCATCCATCAAATGGACTCAATTGAGCCGCTGCTGCCGAGGCCTAAATCCCAAATGCAAACGTTGCAGCCAAGAATTAAAATCGCCCAAAAAAATACAGAGAGAAAGAGGAAAAAAATCAAGAGGGGAAAGAAAAGCGAAAAGCGAGGCAAATCAAAGACCAAATTGATGACTGCAAAAAATATGAGCCTCAGATAGGAATTCAGCCCAGCTGCTGCTGCTGCTCCTGCATAAGGATTTTTGATCGATGGCCCCGTCGGGCTGCATAATTTCCAGCCAGAAGCCAGAAGCCAGAGAGACGGCCAGCCGCCATTTCCCCCCCGGGGAAAACTCGGCGGGGAGGGTGGTGTGTCTGTGTGCGAATGGGAAAAGGTAGCCTAGAAATTGTCTAGCACAAATCGATCATCGACATCGGGTAGGTGGGGGCGTGGCTGGTGGTTGAGGGAAAATTTGATTGATAACCTGATTGATGGCTCTCTTCATCTCTCGGACGCGCGCTGGCCAGTGCAAAGTGTTGACTGCCTTTTGGCCGGCTTACTGCCTAACAATAAACACTGAAAGGATAATTATTATTATTCAATAATTTTAATATTAAAAAATATGAAAATATATTTTTATTTCATATATAAAAGATAATTAATTCATAATAAATAATGCAAAATTGCTTTAAATAAAATAATCATATATAAAAACTAAATTAACATTTAAAGTTAAAGTTTTAACTATGAAAACATTGAAAAATAATTATTAAAATCATCATTCTGGTTAATAAATAAAATTAACAAATATTTACGATTATTTTGGCATTAAAATTTGAATGGAAAATGGTATTTTAATTAACATAAACACAAAGAAATAAATATTAAAATTAATAGTCAGTTTAATATATTGAAAATAAAAATACTTTCAATATTTTAACGTTACAAAACGATTTGTTTTCCCTCCAAAGTACCTTAGCTTTGTTTAACAAAATAAGGGGCTAGTTTTTGTAGCAGTGCACTTTGACGAGACTCAATTGAGCGGAAAGTTGCTCGGCTAATTGGAATTGTCCACGTCGGCGCCCCTTATGTCCGGGAAATATGTATATAGAAGGGCAGCGGGATTGGGCTTAACTCAAGATAAGTGTTAAGGGTGCCCATAAAGGGGTTACCACAAGTATATATATATACAACTGATTCAAACAAATCACGATCATAAAAATAAAAAAAGGAGCATCGCACACACGAGACACAGAGATATGAACTTGATTGAATAACCACGCCGCCACTCTGATGATGGGCATATTTGGTGATGATAGCCCACCGATGATGGGTTCAGCATTGGAATGATATGCAGCGTTGATGAAAACTATAATGATGATGAAAATGATGATGATGATGATGCAGCTGCAGTTGCAGTTGTTGGCATTGTTTAATGAGTGGACGACGACGACGACGACTCGGGGAGCCAGGGAATGAATCAATCGACCACTGGCCACCCCTAAAATCCCCTAGATAGCCGCCCACACCCATGGCACCCCAATAACAATTAGAGGAGAGCGTTGAATTATAGCATTTGGTTGGCTTCGCCTGCCGTCGTCGTCGTCGTTGCTGCGATGATTAATTAAATGGCATTTTAATGAGTTCACTGGCGAGCGCAGCACTGGCCCCACTACTATATATCCCTCTCCCCTCCGCCCCTGTTTTAAGCCCCCCATTTCGAGCCCCTGCACACCGCCCCGCGAATTGTCATTGAATACATCAATAATGGAGAAGAAGCAAATGCTGCGGCCATGGCAGAATGTGGAATGTGCAACTATACACATATATATATATACATATATATAGTGTATGTCTGCTTTTGGTTAATTTATGCAATTGAACTTTTGTTCGGCGCCAAAGAGGAAGAGCAATAGCGCAAAAATCAAAGGGGTTGAGGTGGCTTTATAAAGAGAGATTGAGAGGAGAAATCAGCAGGGAAAGGAGGATGCAAAACCGAGAAGAGTACTTCTTGGTCAAGGGGCCATCGGTAATGAATGTCTGATTCTCTTCATATTGAACTTTAATTATTCACTTAACGTGGGTATTGATTTCATTAACAAAATGGGATAAGCAAAGAAAATGCTAGCGATTAATTTCGATTGCTTTTGATGATTCTATCGTTATCTAATAAATCGTTATTGGAAGAAATTAAATGGGTCATCGATATATTGTATATATTATATCGTTTATTTAGTCTTTTATTTAATTAAATGAATAATATCAATAGAAAATAGTAGCAATAATTGTTACCCATGTTTTTAGTCGTTCAAATGATGAGTTAAGCTAAGAAAATATCAACGATTAATTTCGCTTGCTTTTAATAATTCTATCGTTATCTAATTAATCGCTATTT
>JAEIIH010033405.1:0-22494 GCA_018904745.1 Drosophila orosa | reverse complement strand
AAAGGCATTTTTCTTAAGAATTGAGTTTCTAAAATAAGAAAATAAATAAAAGTATAAGAAACTTTAATTATTCAGGAAAAACGGAACTCCTTTATTAATTGTTTGAAATCAATACGACTTCTTAAGTATTAAATTTTAAATTAAACAAATTGTAATTTAAGATATTTTTAAAACTTTAGATATTTGAATAATGTTTAATTTAATTGTTAACTAAGTCCATATATTTTATATAGTTATATAGTTTAAATAGAATATTTATGTAAAATATATGGACTTTGAAAGATTCTACAAATTTAACGAATAAATAAATACAAAAAAAAAACATCTGGCAACTCTTTTCAAAACAGCTGACTTGAATGTTTTCATGGCCAGCGGTACATTAAATCGATAACATCCATCTGCTGATTTTATTCGATACCTATTATATTTACCTGACGTACATTTCTTGTGTTATTGTTGACGAAAAATCCATTAACTATTTGCGGGCACAGACGAGTGCAAAATGGGGAATCAACTGGTGGGCATTGCCCCCTCACAGATCTATGCGGTGGAGCACTATTTTTCCGGCCAATTCGGTACCGAAATCACCTTCAGTTCCAAGTGAGTGAAAAGAAAAAGGAGGCGCAGGTGAAAACTGTTGACCACTGACGACACCCACGACGTATTTTTCCGCAGCATGGGAAGCACCCGCTTCTTCAAGGTGGCCAAGGCGAAGACGGACGAGGGCCAGATCGTGGTCAAGGTGTTTGTGAAGCACGATCCCACTCTGCCGCTGGAGGATCACAAGGAGCGGCTGGAGGGCATTAAGAAGACACTGTCTTTGGCCAATGCAGTCAACTGTCTGCCCTTTCAACGCGTTGAGGTTTGAGTTTTGTTTAAGTTTTATTAAATTTTTAACGATATATGCATGTGGGTTAGATTTAATCAACGCTGTGAATCATATTTGATCAATTATGGGGTGTTCGTTCACTGATAAAGAAGTAAACGATAAGGAAATATATCTTTAATTCCTCTCTAGCTCATCGACAAGGCCGCCTACATTATGCGGGAGTATGTGAAGCACAGTCTGTATGACCGCGTCTCCACGCGACCCTTTCTCACCGTGCTGGAAAAGAAGTGGATCACCTTCCAGATCCTGTGCGCCCTGAACCAGTGCCACAAGCAGAAGATCTGCCATGGAGACATCAAGCTGGAGAACATCTTGATAACGTCCTGGAATTGGATTTTGCTCTCGGACTTTGCCTCGTTCAAGCCCACTTATTTGCCGGAGGATAACCCCGCCGACTATACGTATTTCTTTGATACGAGTCGCCGGAGGACATGCTATATAGCCCCGGAGCGATTTGTTAAGACTTTGGCCTCGGACGACGATGGCAGCAATGGCAACATGTCGGTCATTCACACGGATTCCATCATTCGTCTGGCACCCAGTTATGCGGGAAATACTTTGCTGCCGGCCATGGATATCTTTTCGGCAGGGTGAGTATACACTGAAGATTGTAGTAACAATTTATTCATTTATAAATTGTTGTCATAGGTGCGCTCTGCTAGAACTTTGGACTGAGGGAACTGCGCCCTTTGAGCTCTCCCAGCTGCTGGCCTATCGGCGCGGCGAACGAGATCTGGTGGAGAAGCACTTGGCGGGTATCGAAAACGAACGTTTGCGCAATCTGCTGGCCTCCATGATCGACATTCACTCCATAAACCGAAAGAGTGCCGAGGATTACTTGGATCAGGAGCGTGGCGAGCTGTTTCCCGAATACTTTTACTCCTTCCTGCAGTCCTACTTGCAAATGTTCTCCTCAACGCCAATCATGTCGCCGGATGATAAGATCCAGTGCCTGCACAAGGACATTGGGCATTGTATTAAGGTTTTGACACAGGCCCAGGATGTCACGCCGGAGGAAGAGGAGGCTGAAACGGAGAAGAAGGATCCCACAATGTGTGCATCAAGACTGCCGCCGGAGCACGATGGCCTCATCCTGATCATCACAGTGGTCACCTCCTGCATTCGTGGTCTCAAGCAGTCCAATACCAAGATAGCTGCCTTGGAACTCCTGCAGAAGCTGTCTAAGTATACGACTTCGGAGACCATATTGGATCGGATATTGCCCTATATTGTGAGTTGTTCTTACAACTACCAACTCTTTCATTCATGACACATTCTCCTTGTTTTTCCAGCTGCATTTGGCTCAGAAATCGCCAGCGAAGGTGCAAGTTCAGGCCATAGAGACCCTGACTGCCTGCCTGGGCATGGTGAAGGACATTCCGCGCAGCGATGCCAACGTTTTTCCCGAATACATTCTGCCCTCCATCACGGATTTAGCCAGTGAGGCAAGTGCGGTAATTGTTCGTGTGGCCTTTGCCCGAAATATTGCCGCACTGGCCAAGAGCGCTGTCTACTTCCTGGAGGAGACACAGCGGAATGCTCCCAATGAGATGCCAACGCCACGCTACGAGGCAGAGTTGAATGCTCTCCATGACATCGTGAGACAGGCGGTGCTCAGCTTGCTGACCGATTCCCAGCCGGTGGTCAAGCAAACCCTGATGGAGTCGGGCATATGCGATCTGTGCGCTTTCTTCGGAAAGGAAAAAGCCAACGATGTGATCCTCTCGCACATCATGACCTTCCTGAACGACGAGGACAAGAACTTGAGGGGAGCTTTCTATGACAACATTGCCGGTGTCGCTGGCTATGTGGGCTGGCAGGCCTCGGATATATTGGTACCACTACTCCAGCAGGGATTCACAGATCGCGAGGAGTTCGTCATTGCCAAGGCCATTCGGGCAGTGACCATTCTCATCGAATTGGGTCACATTAAGAAGCCGGCTGTGACGGAAATCGTTCAGGAGACGGCCTGCTACTTGTGCCACCCGAATCTGTGGGTACGCCACGAAATCTGCGGCATGATCGCCACCACCGCCCGCAATCTCAGCGCCATCGATGTCCAGTGCAAGATAATGCCGGCAATTGGCGCCTTTCTCAAGGTTCCGCTCATTCAGGTGGAGAAGCCGCATATCCTATTGGACTGTGTACAGCCGCCGGTGCCGCGGCAGATCTTCGACAGTGTGCTGCGCTTCCAGGACATCCATCACTTCTTTGGAGCGCTGGAGGATCGGTCGAGGGTTCGCAGTCAGACAAGGCAGGGAGCACTGCCGCAATACGAGGAAATGGGACAAACACTAAGGAATGTGAGTAGAGTTTGGGAGATAGTTATGAACACAAAGTGTAGTTTCTAATATCTTCTGTGCTTTTTAACATTCGCAGTTATTCCGACGCCTCTCCTCTGAGGGATTGACGGACCTCATTGAGATGCAACTGCTGGCCATGAATCCATTCATGATCTCACTGAAGCACAAGTCACTGCAGGATCTGGATGATACTGCTTCTGGCAATGGCCGCATTGTGGTCAGTCGCAAGCAGGTCGCTTGCCATGAATATCCGCTGGCGGATAAGGCCACAAAGATGCCCATAGAAAATCGTAAGTCTTGCATAAATATCCTTCAGCTTACCATTTAGCTAGACTTCATTTCACTGTTTATTTTACCCGCAAAATTCTTCAGTAATTTATTTATTTATGCAATTTGTTTTAGATTTCTTTAGTTCTGGTATTTGGTCGTTTATACGTTGAAGAATAATACCATTGGCTGAACCGATCTTTTAAATTTAAACTCTATTGGCTTTTTTAATATTTCTTTTAAATTTGTTGTGATTATCTGCGTTGATATTATTTTTTTATACTTTCCTTTTGTAAATTGGGACTCCTGGGCTTATAAATTAGTTGAAACTCTAGTTATTAATTTAACTCAATGAAAGAAAACGTAATAAAAATTTAGGAAAAGTGTGAAAATATTGAAATAAATTAAGCGTAAGCCCCCTACAAGATTTTTCTTTTATTTTTGTTACTTGAAAGACATTAATATTTAGTAAAAAAGCAAAGCTCCTAATCTATAACAAAACAATACATTAGAACCATTACCCCACATTTGTTCTAAAATAATCATTACTGATATCCTTTTCCTTGCAGGATCTAGCGAAGGACCCGCACTGGTATCGCCCGCATCAGATGCAGCCATCACTCCACTGGGCGCCGGCGGTTTAGCTGGTAGTCCGGCTTCCGGAGCCATAGTCCTGGGTGTGCCCACGGCCAATGTGAATGCGGCTACCTCGCTGGGCGAATACACCATGCCGGAGCGTAACTGCTGGCTGGAGCGATCGTCCGAGTGCCGCAAGGATCTCGAGTCGCTGACGGCGAAGATCAAGAGTCGCTACAATGTGCTGGCTATTTCGCAACGCTGCAGCTACGACAAGCTGGTTACCCCCTATCCTCCCGGGTGGCGGATGAATGGCACTTTGGTGGCCCATCTTCACGAGCACTCGGAGTCCGTGATCAAGCTGGCCTCCTTGCGTCCTCATGGGTCACTCTTTGCCAGCGGCAGCATCGACGGAACTGTGCGTTTGTGGGACTGCGGCAAGCTGAATGGCAACCAGGGAGTGAATAAGTCGAGGCAGGTCTACTCCGCGAATACGCCCATCTATGCACTGGCCGCCTGCGACAGCGGACAGTCGCTGGCGGTGGGCGGCAAGGATGGCAGCATGCTGATGATGCGCATTGACCGAAACTCCGCCAAGATGACGCTTCAGCAGGCGCTGGATCAGAAGTAAGCTAAAAGCTAAGCTTCTTCAGTGGCAATTTAATTCTTCAATACTCCTCTCCCCATAGCGATCACAACGATGGACCTGTGGTGGATATGCATGCCTATGACCAGGCGACGCAGAGCGTCATAGTGTATGCCACGCTGTACGGCGGAATCGTGGCCTGGGACACACGCATGCAGCACAGTGCCTGGCGGCTGCAGAACGAGCTGCGGCATGGAGTGATCACCACCATCTGCGCAGATCCCACGGGCTCATGGCTGGCCACTGGGACCAGCGGGGGCAAGCACGTATGCTGGGATCTGCGCTTCCGGCTGCCCATTGCCGAGATTAAACATCCTGCCGACTCGTGGATCCGCAAGGTGGCCTGCCATCCCACGGAGCCATCGTATCTTATTTCGGCCTCACAGTCGAACAACGAGGTGTCCGTGTGGAACATCGAGACGGGTCAGCGGCAGACAGTGCTGTGGGCTAGTCCGGCAGCGGCTCTCTCTAGCGCCAGTCCCAGTGATCCGGCCACCACCTGCGGCATCCTAAGTGGCGTCGTCGACGGTTCACCGTTCATTCTAACCGGAAGCTCGGACCAGCGCATCCGTTACTGGGACATAGCCAATCCAAAGAACTCTTCGCTGAAAGTGCCAGCGGCCAATGACAACCTAGCGGACGTGGCCTTCAATTACAGGTAAACAACTATAAATTTATCAAGTTATATTTGTAAATTGATGAAATATTTATACTTTTCAGCGCCCGTTTAATCGATGGCAGCCAGGTGATCGAGGAGCAAATTATTTCCATGAGCAACACGGCCGATTCACAGCAGCTGCGAGCCTCCACGGAGGAGAATCCCCGCTCAGGCCCGGACATGCCCACGGCCAGCCACCACGATGCCATCACGGATTTGCTGATGTGCAAGGACAAGGGACAGATCTACATAGCATCGGCATCTCGCGACGGTGTCATCAAGCTGTGGAAGTGAATGGCCCGCTATAACTATAGTATTTAATTATTCAACTGTGATTAGCCTAAATAAACTGCAATATGTGTAACTATCATCGAAAGTTGAAAGATGTATTGCTGAAAATACTTTAATCTTCCAAAGTAGACTAACTTACCACTCTTTTGGTCACTGCTAAATTATTTTAAAGCATTAAGTTAGACAGTTCTATTATTTAAATAACATTTAAGACTCTACGCCAATATTTTGAAAACAGAACTGTTTAACATGCATCCGATTACTAGACATTTGTTGGTATTCTTATATGACCAAGAAATATGTCTTGTTTGATTCCAAATTATAGTTTTATAATGGCTTTTGTTTAAGTAGACTTCATTTTGAATATGTTTTTGAAATTAAAAACTAATTTGTATATTGTGGTACATTTTTAAATACCAGTTGGTATAATTATTAGCACGGTCACACTGGCCCAAAGTTCAAAACAAAGACGGCGTATTTTATTAAATATCACGTAGATAAGAAAAATTCTTGCTTATTAATTCTCACAATAGCGGCGCAATAGCACCATGTCAACGGCCGAGGAAACAACTGCGGATGCGGAATACGTGGAGGATGTGGAGTTCGTGGATATGGCGTTCACCAAAGAGTTGCGTAAAGCCACAAAGGATGTGCATAATCTCACGGATGCGGTCATAAATGCAAAGTTCGCCTTTGGTAAGTAGAACAATTACAGCGTTGACTTACTGGGATGCTAATCCCTTCCGGCTAGCCCTTTCGGATGATGAGGTGTGGTACGATGGCCTGCTGGCCTTCTATGAGGTGTACAAGTTCTTTGAGACTCATCTGCCGGAGCGCCTGCTGCCGAAAGAGTTCTACAGGGCAGCTGCTTTCGAGCGCGATTTCGCCTATTTCTATGGCGCCGACTGGAAGGATTCCTACGAGATTCGCCCGGCAGTCCAAAAGTATCTGGAACATCTGGAGAAGGTGGCCGCCCAAAACGAACTGCTACTGTTCGCCTACGCCTACCAGATGTATATGGCCCTGATGTCCGGTGGGCAGATGCTGCAGAAAAAGCGCATGATCGCAAGGAAGCTGTGGATTTTCTCCAAACGCGATGACGAGGAACTTCAGAGGCAGGCCGACAAGGAGGCCGAACTAGCCACTGCGAGGGCGGCAGACGCTGCTGTGGATCAGGAGGATTTGCAGGCTAGGCCGATGCCTGCTCAAGTGACAATCTGTCCCCGTGGCTGCGAGGCCACTTATTTCCCCGAAAAGGTGAGTGGGAAATAATGCTGGAGATATTACATATCGAATTTGTGTTCCCAACTTAACTTGATTTCCATTTTCAGATCTCTGTTCTCAAGGCCAAGCTCCGACGCGTTTTCAACAGCCACTATGGATCCTTTGACGACGATTTGCGTGCCGCCTTCATCGAGGAGAGTCGCAACGTGTTTCGCTTCAACATTGAGGTAGTGCGCACCATCAAGGGCGTTAATCGAGCCAATCTCAGGAAGCTGGCCCTAGCCGCTATCTTCGTAACTAGTATTGTTTTGGCCATCAGATTAGCCATTAAGTAAGGCAATCAGGGGGAATGCACTGTTAGCTGCCCCCAGTAGGTTAGAATCGCATATTTAGTCTGTTAAAATAGTAAATACTCCCCATATTATTGTGATCTTAAAGCCAGTTTATTGATTTATTTGGTTGTCTCATTACCAAAGACATCGAGGAGGCCTCGTTTGTTTAACCAAGGCATAATACGCTCTACGTTGGCCCTGTAGCGTTCGTTGTTGAAGAGCGCTGCTCTAATGGCGTCTCCTTCGGCATCTTCCTTTAAAAAGGCATCTGTGGAGAAATTGTCTTCGGTTTTGTTCAGACAAATTGTCAGGGTGCTAAGCACGGTAACAGCAGCTGTAAGTTAAAGATTAAATAAATATAAATATAATAAAATGCGAGATAATAACCCACCATAAATGGGATGCTCTAGCAGAATAATGTGCAACTCCTTGAGAGAAGGCACAAAGCCAGTGTACTTCAGCAGTTTGGCATGGGCCTCCAGGTTTTCGTGATACCAACGGATCAGATAGTCAAACTGATCGATTTTTATATCCAGATGCGTTGAGCTCATGATAAAGTAGTAGAGATCCTGGGCGGGATTTCCGTATTTGGCAACCTGGTGGTCCAGCAGGAAGGTCTCCTTGACACGTCCCTCGGCATCGTATTGGAACATAATGTTGTTGATCCAGGCATCGCCATGGTTGAGCACATTGAACTCTGCCTCGTTGATTTTTGCATCTTCGATGATTTTGTCCACTTGGGCGTCCATTAGGGGTGGCTGCAGAAAGATTAGTTATTATTATTTATATTATTACTAAATCCTTGCAGATATATTACCAATTTGTGTAGGTACTCATCGACTCCATCGAACTTGCCCAGTTCAACCAAAAATGCTTTTCTTGACTGGACAAACATACTCTTGAACATATTCGCCGTTTTTTCCGTGAAGATGCCATTATCGTATTTCGAAGGGTAAGGTCCATTTAGTTCCTTGTACTTCAAGGAGGCGGCATGCCACTGGGCCAGCTTCTTCAGTGTGCACTTGCTGTGCTCCATGTCCATGCCCTTCATGCGATCGCACATCTTGAAGCCGCCAGTCTGAAGGTTTTCCATTATCAGATATTCTGCGCTGACTTCTTTGCTGATTCGGAAGGACTTGGCACTGAATGTGACCGGTGAGCCTGCGTCCTTGTAAAGCTGCTCAAAGGCAGGCACATATTTGCCATACATTTCGATCTCCTTGGGGAAAAGGTTAAAGTCGGAGAAGTTGATCGTGTCATTGGAAGTGTGCACCTTCAGAATGTAGGAGAAGGTCTTGACGCTGCCGCCTGTTGAAAAGTAAATACTAATATTATATATAGTAAGGGAGAATCGAATAATTCTTCTCACTCTTTAATTGCGCTTCTATGTCGACCTTTAAAAGACTGGAGGCAAAGTTATCCCCCGGTTTTGTGGCTGATTTCCAGGTTCCTTTCACAATCTTCTCAAAATCGGGTTCAGTTTGCGAGATGATGTCTTTAAAGTCGTTGACATTAAGCCAGTCCAAGATCTGGTCCGGATTTTCAGGCTCTGTAGATTTGGGGGAAGGCTTCAGTGCAGACTTCGGAGTAGACTCTGGCGCCAGTGCAGGCTCCGATGGCGTTGGAATTGCAATAGGAACACTGTTATAGCAGTATACAATTACATTTAATTATGGCTCACATTATTTATTTATTAACTTATTACCTGACTTCCAGGAAACCCCGATTTTCGAGCCAAGGAAGAATCCGGTCAACATAGCGCTGATATCGTTTGTTTGCGTACAAAAGGTTTTTAAAATTGGTGCCCTCTTCGCTCTCGCCCAAGAAATTATCGAGTGTGGCCGCCTTGGTGGAGTCCAGAAGCACCACTGGCAGCACGGCGATGGTTGGGAATAGTCCCCAGCCCCCGTTCTTGATCACGCCAATGTGCAGCTCCCGCAACGAAGGCTGCCGTCCGGTAAAACCCAAAAGATCCAGGTGCTGCGTCAGCTGCTCGTGATAATGCCTGACGAAGTAGTCAAAGTACTCCAGCTTGTAGTCGATGTGCACCGAGGTGATGATGAAGTACAGCAGGTCCATGGTGGGCGTGCCGTATTTGGGGTTCTGGAAGTCAACGAAGACCATGTCTTCCAACTCGCCCTTGGAGCCCACCTTGAACAGGAGATTGTTCATCCAGCAATCACCGTGATTCAGAACATTGAACTCTGCAGGATCGACCACCCCAATCTGCATGAACGAAGCGGACAGGGACCCGAGGGCTTTTTCCTGAGACGAAAGGTTGGCCATTTAGCTAGGATAGTTGAATTTTTCAAGCTGAGACTTACAAGCTTCGCCCGATAGTGTTCGCCGTTCTTGAAGTTGTTCAGATTGGCCAGGAAGGCTGTTCGAAAAGATCCAATCATGCCCTCCAGAAACTGCATTATAACATCCATATTCGTTCCCATCGAACCGACAACGAAGACATCGGGATAGGGTCCATGCACTTGAACCATCATCGCACTGGCTGCATGGTACTGGGCCAGTTTCTTGATGGCAAACTTGGATTGTTCCAGGTTCAGGCAGTTTAGACGATTGAAGTTCTTGTATCCGTCCTGGCCCAAGTCATTCATCAGCACGGTGTTGGCCAGCATAGGCTCCTTGTCGGCGCCCAGCCTGTGTGCCCGAGGAGCGAATCTAATGTCCAGACCCTTAGCCTTGTAGAGCTCCTCCATTTTGGGCAGAAAGTCAATGTAGGCCAAGTTCTCGGTGGTAAAGAAGTTGGCCAATTGCAGCATCTGTTGCATTTGTGGAGTGTCGTGGGGAATTTTCATCATAAACGAGACCTGCTTGGTGCTTTTATCTGGTGAGGAGGGAAGAATTCGATACTTAAGTCCCCCGATATTGCATCATTTATTTACATAACTCGAAACCAGTTGTGTCCGTCGCAATGTCAATAAAAATTTAGTATAGTACAATATCAATTGTCATTGTGAAAAGCCAAACAAGCCACAAATGTTTATTGCGTTCTGATTATAAATTAATTGTTGATACCAAACCATTACTTATCGCCAATCAACGTACATACATGAGGACCCCACCCGCCTACGACGTCATTTCTCTAGGTCGACAAGATTGTGCCAAATTTATTCTATTAATAGTTTTTAAGGTTCAAAGACCCCAAGCCTTACCAGTGAGCTCTACATCGATGCTGATCCTCAGCATAAGGGTGGCATAGTTCTCTCCGGGTGCCATCGCGGGCTTCATCCGGAATCCCACAACCTTGGAGAACTGAGCTACGTTCGCGGCAAGTAATTCCTCAAATTGCGTTTCATTTAGCCACTTGGGTAGCAAATGGCTCTGGTCGATCTCCGGCACCGGCACCTCTTCATGTTTTTCGGGCTCTGAATCCTCCACTTTCACTTCCTCGTCCTCCCTCTGCTTCTTAGAATTCCAGAGACCCATCGTGGAGCTTGTTTTTGGTGAGAGTATTAGGTGATAGAAATACTATAATGTCTTGACTAGCGACTCGCGTCCGTTCAATCGGGCAAGTGGTGGCGAACTGATACTCGGAACCCCACCGGGCTCCCTAGTTATGCATTTTCTAATCACTGGTTTGCTCGATAACGCCAAAAGCACCCAGCTTTAACAAGTTTCATGTTATTTCATCAGCGTCAAGAATTTTACGCGTTTGTAGTTGCCAGTATGAATACAAAAGTTAACTTCATTGATAAGAGTGATTTGGTCGATTACTATAATCGGAAATGTATAAATATACAAGTTCAAGACTGTTTATTATTACTTCAAATTTGAAATAGATTAAACAGGCTTGAACACCTGGTGGAACTCGCAAAGGAAAAGGGTATATTTTATTTGTGAGGAATCTTAGCATTTCGAAATCCACACATTATAATCTGTCTTTTCATAATTTTATCTAAGTTTGATTTTGAAATCACAAATATATATGCTTATAATATATTAAGATATTTTTTTATATCCAAGAAATAAATTTAAAAGTAATTCCCTTTATTTTCTTTCATATTTTGTAAATGGTCATTCAAGCCCAAATTATATTTTAAATGTATTATCATCCTGCAAGGTATTATAATTTAACTCTGAAGTTTGCAACTTGGTGAAGGAATCATTTCAGACCTAATTTAATTTTTTTATTTAAGCCCCTATAGCGTAACAATAACTAAAACATAAAAGCGTTGCGCTTTTTGTTTAGTTGAAATGGATTTTTAATTTGTTCGAATTATCCAATTGAAAACTGCAAAGGCAATTCTTGTTAATTCTTTATTTCATGTTTGTTCGTATATTTAAATTTTAAGATGTATTATAAAGGGGAATAATGTATTCAAAAAATAGTTATAAATAATAGTAATGGTAATTGCATCCTCTTGTCACAGCAAGGATCTTCAAGGGCACCAACTCGGTAATCCCTCTTAGTTTACATCACAATTGGGAGAGCTCCTTCAAGCATCGAGTAGACCTCTTCTATTAAGCCAGGGCATAATGCGTTCAATATGGGCCCTGTAACGCTCATTGTTGAACAGCTTCAATCTAAAGGCTTCGGACTCATCATTTTCGGTGAAAAAGGCTTCGGTATTAAAGTCCTCATCGGTTTCCTGCAGGCAGACGGTAAGGGTACTAATGACAGTGCCAGCAGCTATAAAATATAACAAAATTATATATATTAAATTCCTTTATTTGAAATAATTTCTGTATCAAACCTACCGAAAGCTGGATGCTTTATTAGAATGGCGTGCAGTTCACTCAGCGAGGGAACCACTCCGTTGTACTTCAACAATTTGGCGTGCTCCGTGAGGTTCTCGTGATACCATCTGATCAGATAGTCAAACTGATCGACTTTAATGTTTAATTCTGCCGAGCTCATGATGAAGTAGTACAAGTCCTGGGCTGGATTGCCGTATTTGGCATTCTGATGATCCAGCAGGAAGGTCTCCTTGACATGTCCCTCGGCGTCATATTGGAACATAATGTTGTTGATCCAGGCATCGCCATGGTTGAGCACATTGAACTCTGCCTCGTCGATTTTGGCATCTTCCAGGACTTGGTCCACGTGGTTATCCAAAATCCAGGACTGAATATGGAAAGCAAAGTATTTCGATTAACTTATAAAATGAATTATCTTCAAGTATTCCTTACCAGCTTGTCTACGTACTCCTCCGCCCCGTCAAACTTCGCCAAGACCTCTATATACGATTTCTTGGCCGAGGCAAACATATTATGGAATATATCTCGCGTCTCCTCTATGTAAATGCCATCTTTGTATCGTGGAGGATAGGGTCCATTGAGCTCCTTGTACTTAATGGAAGCCGCATGCCATTGTGCCAGTTTCTTCAGAGAGCTCTTCATGTGCTCCATGTCGAGTCCCTTCATGCGATCGGCCATTTTGAAGCCACTGCTTTGCAGATTCTCCATGAGCAGATACTCCTCCTTGACAGTCTTAGTGAAAACAAAGAACTTGGCACTGAAAGTTACCAAAATGCCGGCATCCTTATAGAGCTTCTCAAACGCTGGCACATAAGTGCTGTACATCTCAATCTCCTTGGGGAACATATTAAAGTCAGTGAAGTTTTCAGTGCCGGTATTGGTTGGATGCACTTTCAGAATGTAGGAGAACGTCTTGGTACTGCTGTCTGTTGGAATTATAATGGTAAGTTTGGTTTTGGTTATTATCTAAGTCTAAATCGGATTATACCTTTTAACTGCGCCTGTATGTCAATCTTTAAAAGCGAGGAGGCAAAGTTTTCTCCCGGTTTTGTGGCTGATTTCCAAGTACCACTTAAAATCTTCTCAAACTGGGGTTCAATGGGGGCAATGATCTCCTTGAAGTCGCCCACACTCAGCCAGTTTAATATCTGTTCGGGATTTTCAGGTTGTGACTGCTGTGCGGGTACCGCCGACAAGGTTTCAACTGGTGCTGGCGGAGTGCTAGAGGAAGGAACAAATAAAGGATTATCTTACCCTCCATAAAGATTAATTCCCCACTTACTAGGCCTCCATTAAGCCCCGATTGTCCAGCCAGGGCAGGATCCTTTCGATGTAACCTTGGAAGCGCTTGTTGCCGTAAAGTTGGTTCTTGAACCTGGTGCCAGCATCGGTGTCGCCTAGGAAATTATCGAAGGTGGCCGACTCACTGGGATCTAGAAGCACCACTGGCAGCACCGTGATCGAGGGAAAGAGGGCCCAGCTGCCATATTTGTACATCAGCATGTGCATATCCCGCAGAGAGGGCTGAGCTCCCTTAAAGCCCAGCAGATCCAGGTGTTTGGTTAGCTGCTCGTGATAGTGCCTGATAAAGAAGTCAAAGTAATCCAGCTTGTAGTCGATGTGCACCGAGGTCATGATGAGGTAGAACAGATCCTGCGTGGGAGAACCGTATTTGGGGTTCTGGAAATCAACGAAGACCACGTCCTCCACATCGCCCTTTGAGTCGAGCTTGAATAGCAGATTATTCATCCAACAATCGCCGTGATTCAGCACATTGAACTCTGAGGGATCGCTCTTAATTAGATGTTCAAAGTCTGCGGCTACCTGCGAGAAAGCCAGGACCTGGAAGCAATTAATGCAATTAAAATAGATTCTCTATTGAATACCTAACACTCGTAACGTACCAGCTTCTCGCGGTACTCCTCTCCGTTCTTGAAGTTCTTCAGATTGGCCAAGAAAGCCGTTTGGAAGGAGGTTATCATGGATTCGTAGAAAGCCATTAAGGCTTCCTTGTTACCACCCAGCATTCCGTTGACGAAAACATCTGGGAACGGTCCATTCACCTCCACGCTCACTGCCGAGGCTGCATGGAACTGGGCCAGTTTCTTCAGGGCAAACTTGGTTTGCTCCAAGTTCAGGCACTCCAGGCGATTCAGGTTCTTGTATCCGTCTTGGCCCATGTCATTCATCAGCACCGTGTTGGCCAGATTGGGTTCCTTCGTGGCGTCCAACCTAAAGGCTTTGGGGGCAAAGGTGATTTCCAGACCCTTGGCCTTGTAGAGAGCCTCCAGTTTTGGCAGTATATCTACGTAGGCGGCATTTTCGGTATTGAAGAAGTTGGCCATGGCCAGCATCTGTTCCATTTGGGGAGTATTGTGGGGGACCTTCATCATGAAGTCGACCGCTTTTGTGGTCTTGTCTGGTTAGGGAGATCGGAACTGGTTAGCGGAAATATATTTTACTTGTTTCCAAATCTGATTAGCCTGCTATTAACCCATTATTTTTAGACATGCACTTGCTATCAAAATGAAATGACACACATAACAAGCATTTATTGTCTACTGGCTATAAATAAACTGAAGATACTACTTATCGCTGCTAGCCGGTACGAATAAAAGGTTCCTTATATGGTTGAAAGATTGTACATTCAGGCCAATGCTTGGTCCCTATCTCTTGTTTTGACCCTCCCCCAAGACTCACCAGTGAGCTCCACATCGATTGTAATCCTCAGCATAAGAGTGGCATAGTTCTCTCCCGGCGCCATAGCGGGTTTCACCCGGAATCCCACTATCTTTGAGAACTTTTTAACATTCGCAGTGAGTAATTCCTCAAATTGCGTCTCATTCAACCACTCTGGGCCTAGGTTGGCCTTCTCCAATACGGGAGGGTCAGCCTGAGGGGATGGAGTCGTTGGCACTGGGTTAATAGACTCCTCAATTTTGGCACTTTTCTGCTTAGAGGTCTTAAGCGAGGCCTTTCTCTGACTCTGAGAGTCGGCAGCCGCAGCTACTTCGTAGCTCTTTTTTGATTTGGAACCTCGCAGACCCATCGTGCGTATGTATCTATTTTGTTTATGGTTGACTAGAACAGAGGTTTATCTACGTCCGTTCAACTGCGGGAACGGCTACGAACTGTTGTTTGCCTGCCAAAGTTCCCCTCTAGTTATGCCGCTCGGTTCGGTGCTGATACAGTTCAATTATTTCATCAGCGTCGACAATTTTGCGCTTTGGAGCTTAGTTAGACAAGTGTTTGTCGAGTGTTATTCGGTTCCCACTCAAATTGCCAAACCACTCACAGTCTGTGGTTGATAACAGCGATTTAGACGATAAATTTTTCACTCAAAACTCTAAACAAAGCTCATTGATAAACGTAATTAGACTGATAACAAAATATTGTGTTTACTAGAAATTATATCAACAGTTTGTACATTTTATTTTGGGACTTCAAAAGCTCCACGACGATGGGCCCAGGGCAGAATCTCCTTCTGGTTTTTAATGATGCGAGGATTCTTGAACAGGTTGTTGCGGAACTTCTCCCCGGATCCCTCGGTATCCATCATAGAGTCCATATTGGCATCATCACTGCCGTCGATCAGGACAATGGGCAGCAGAACGGTGATGATTGGGAGAACTATTCAGAGGAGGATAAGGTGGAAATAAGTAAGGATTGGCTAGGACTAAGACCTATTTGAATGACATACTCCAGTCGCCATATCTGAAGATCGATTGGTGTAGGCTCCTCAGCGAAGGCAGCTGCTTGGGGTACTTCAGCAGCTTAAGGTTTTCCGTGAGCTTGTCGTGGTAATACTTGATCATGTAATCGAACTTGGCTATCTTGATGTCCAGCTGCGTCGAGGAGAGGATCAAGTACAGCAGATCCTGGGCCGGCGAGGAGAACCGACTCATTTGCAGATCCACAAAATAGGTTTCGCTCAGTTTCCCCGTCGTTTCATCGTACTGGAACATAAAGTTGTTGCACCAGGCATCTCCGTGATTAAGAACACGGAACTCTCCCTCGATTTGGGGAGCATATTGCTGGAACATGTCATCCGCTTGTCTGCCAAAGGATTCCTAAAGAAATTCAGTGATTATTATTTAATGCACCCCAAGAAATATATTCCCATTACTCACCACCGCCTGGGCCAAGTCGGAGGCCTCGTACAGGGGCAACGCCTCGACAAAGGCCTTGACTTGATTGTGTCGGAACTCCTTAAAGTCATCCTGTTTGCTGCACAGGTTCCGATTGTACACAGCCGGATAGGCTCCCTTGAGCTGGAAGCGCACGGCGGAGGCGGCATGGAACTGTGCCAGCTTTGCCAACGTGGCTTCGGTGTGCTGCATATCCAAACCGATCTGTCGGTTCACATTCCGGAATCCCCGCCTGCCCAGGTCTTCTAGCACAATGACCTCCTCGTCCAAAGGCTCCTTGGACTCGTAGTAGCGTGCTCCAAAGGTAATTTCCTTGCCTGCATCCCTGTACATCTGCTCAAACTCGGGAACATACTGTGCGTAGCTGGTGCGCTCCTTTTCAAATACTTGCCAGGTGATCACATTCTCCCGATTGCCATTGTTGGGCAAGACCTTGGCCATGTAAGAGGTGCTCTGCAGGGAACCATCTGCAATAAATTAAGAAATTAATTTCTTTACACTTTATGGTTGCTTTTGGGTTCTCACCTTTAAGTTCTAGCTCAAAATTGGCCCTTAACAGCAGCGTTGTGTAGTTCTCCCCTTTGCCTCCAGTAGTTGCCAGCCGAAAAGACTTGACAGTCTTGAGATCGGGAAAATCACGATCCAAAAACTCCTGGAACAGCTCTTGATTCACCCACGCTGGGAACTGTTCGGCGATGCTTTCTTCTTTGCCCTGAACCATTCCGTCTACCTGTTAGCTCCGTAATCAGTGGAATTGGGAGCGGGGGTCGCCTTTTATTGGCCCAAACATTAGGAAGCTCTGAAAGCTCTTTTGCTCAATTTCGTTTGCTGGCTAAAGTGCGCTATATCTGGGGAGGGAACGCTTTTTGATCAGGGTGGACCTGTTTCCATAGGTTTAGATCGCCGATTGTCTGTGTGAGAATAGAACAAAATTCATGCCTGGCGGGCAGAATCAGTTGCCTAATCAGTTGTTCTAGTCCAGATCTTGCTGCTTGGACCCCGGACAAGCAAGTTTGCACGATGATTTATTGTTACCTCACTGTTACGGCGTTTATTTTGCGGCCATGACTTGCGAAATTTGGGTTTGTTTATCTTCTCTCGGGCGAAGCTCAAGCTCTTCTAATAAAAGATTGTGCTGGCAAACAATTTGAAGAGTCTCCTGAAGCTTTTTAGTTTATTAAGACGCGTGCTGCTTTCATTAGAGGTTCGTTGTTGTTTATTAACACATTGAGAAAAACTATATGAATGACTACCCACACATGACACTGCAAATACTTCTTGAAGTTCTGAGTTCGTAAATACAAAACCTTTTCGCTATGGAATATATCAATATCTTATTTAAGGCGGTTGAATTCAAGATACAATCTTAAGGGGGTTGAGTTCCTATTAATTTATTCCCTTGAGAAAGGCTTCTCTTCAATAAATCTTCTCATCAAGAAGACTTTCCTTCAAGAAGTCTTCTGTTCAATAAGTATTCCTATCAACAATTCTTGCGTTCCAGATTTTCCCTTATAGAAAACACAAAACTCTCATGTTCTCTAACTCTTAGAGCACAGTTTTATTTAAATTTGAAAAAGTATTCCTAGTCCTCTTCGAAATAACCACGATTCTCCAGCCAGGGCAGTAGCTCCCTCACCTGCTCCCCAAACACTGGGTTTCTAAAGAGCTCATCGATGTCTTCATAGGTATCAAAATCCGAGAGAACTACAGGCAGAACTTCCGTGGCAAACTCAAAAGCTATAAAAAAACAATAAGTAATCATTAAATAAATAAACATGCTTCCAAGACCTACCCCAATGACCGTATTTCAGCAAATCCAACTGAAGATCTGTAAGGCTCGGCTTCTTGCCCCGGTATTTTAGAAGGTTCAGATTAGCCACCAATTGATCGTGGTAGTACTTGACATAACCATCAAAATGCTTTGTTTTTTCAGGCGGAGCTGTAAGGAGTAAGCTGAACAGATCGTAGACTGCTGGACCATATTTAGCAGCATGAAAGTCGCTGAAAAGAGAGTCCTTCACATTTCCAAAGGCATCCACTTGGTTGAGTAAGTTATTCGGCCAGCAGGATCCGTTGAGGATTACATTGAAAGACGTCTTTACATCTAGAGCTTCAGCAGAGGCTTTCACATACTTTTGAAATGATTTCTGTGGGGTTTGTGTGGTTACTACAAAGGTATCAAACATCAGACGAAAAAGCATAACTTACCACCTTATCTTCGTACTCTCGGGCATCGTTCGCACGGAGGCTCTCATGAAATTTCATTTGCAACAAACTCTTGAGCTCGGCCACCGCACCCACTCGGTTTCCACTGAGCTTTGGAAGCTCCCTAATCTTGCCGGAATTCTTCCCTATATAGCAAGCTGTGGCGGCATGATAAGCCGCCAGTTTCGATAGCACCGCTTCCATGGCGGCAACATTCAGACCCTTTCTTGAATTGCCCACGGAGTAGCCCTTGGCTAGGATATAGTCCAAGTAAAGACAGTTCGACTTCTGCTTTGGCTGGTAGCTCATAGGACTAAAGTGGATAACCTTGTCAGCATCCTTGTATAGCGCCTCCAGGGCAGGCAGCACGGTCTCGTACATGTACCGCTCCACGGAGAAGTCTCCCTGAATGGGAAACCTCAGGACACTTGAGATCGATTCCGGGGATTTGACTAGGTACCTCACAAGGCGGTTCTTGTTGTCTGTCCAATTATAGTTTATCAGTGGGGAATATCAATGTAGTTTGTTCAGTTTTCCTACCTGCAATTAGCACCTGAAGCTGAACACAGAGAGCGGGCTGCGACAGCTGAACCTCCCACTTGCAGCGAGTGCTCTCGATTTTCCTAAACTCCGGAATCTCCTGCCTGGCCACACGCTCCAGTTCCTGCTGATCCAGCCAGGCGGGCACAGAGACCTCTTGGGATAGCTGCGTTACCAATATTGGGCTCGACATTCTCCTCCGTTCCCGATTGCAAACTGAACCCAAGTTCTTTGCTCATTTCGAGCATTTCCAGAATCGATAAGTGAGCGTTGATAGCGAATGTAGGTTGTATGATTGAAATTTATGAAGTCAGTAGGCAAACATGATTGTTGCCTTCCAAGTTATCTAAGATAAGTTGGCTGGAACAAGCTCTTAATTCTCGCAAAATTACTAAGAATATTCTCCCTGCAAATTCTAACATCTGCTGTGTTAAGACCCATCTATCATGACCTAATATATATTGGTTTTCTGCCCTAATTGAGTCCCACAAAAAAAGTCGAAAAATAGCGAAAAATGTCTGAAATTATAACGAAATTCAATTAATTTGTCATACGGATTTGACACACAAAGCCGAAAGGGAGGATGACTGCGCGCTAAGTCATGCAATCTCAGTTGTGGGTTGATCCTACCGATTTTCTATGGGAATCGGTTAATAAGCTGCACGTGGCAGGGACGGGAAGTGTTAAATATGATCTAAATGAAACATTTAATAAACTGTAAAGGTGCCGGAAGAATCATCTCTGGAAGCTAAGATCAGAATAGATCAGGATGCACAGATAGCTATAGATATCTCTTACTGCTGTGCTAATCGCCGACACGTGAGGCCACTTTGTACCCCAAGGGGTTGGCGTGAGCCACCCCAAGGGTCGACTGTGCATATGGAATACGATCTAATGCGGCATGAAGTGTCACAAATTCATCAAAACATATTGTACACCAAACTACCAAAACAAGAGCAGCAAGCAACCCTCCCCAGGTAGCCCAATGTCCTTGCAATATCCGTTCCGAATTAATTTCTGCCCCGGAAAGGGAAAGGGGCGCTAATCTGTTGGAAATGGGCGTTGAACGCAAAAATTCCTTGGTATTTAGGCAATCCCTCAAGTGTTACACTTGTTCCTGGGCTGTTGCTGTTGTTGTTCTCGGTTAGGGGTTGCTACAATTGACTTTGAATTGCCGACCCTCCCCTCGCCAGCGCATCAATTTATTAATAATAATTTCACGCTTTGTTTGCCTTGTCAAATTTTGTATAATAGTTTATTCTCTTTTTCGGGGTCCGCTAAGGAGCCTCCTCTTTATGCAATGTGACTTCATCGAGACCACCGACATGTGTTTCCTTCTCTGCCAGCAGCTGCAGGGATTCGCACGAAAATCAGGACATGGTTAGGCTTGGTTTTTTCAGAAACAAGTGCGGGTTGTGCCAGCCAGAATTAAGGGGATTATCAGGTGTAGGTTGGTGGTACTTTTGACTTTAAAATCAACCACAATAGCCAAACAGACAAACAAAAACAAACATTTATTTAGATTAGAATATAATTATATCATCTTTTCGACTTAATTTGAATAATAATTCTACCCATGTTAATTTTTTAAAATTTTGTATTATTAACCTGATTTAAGATAATATTATATTTATGAAAAACCATTACGGTCTTTCTTACAAAGACTTCATCCCTTTTGTTAGAATAATATAAATGATTTCAATTTGTCTCTAAATACTTTCTAATTCTGTGTCTTCTTACACGGAATCTTGAGAACATATTTCCAAAGTTACCTTTGGTTTAAAAGGTATCAAGTATTAGTAAAAAAAATGTATCAAATTTAAATCGATTAGTGTTAAGAATCGTTTTAATTTAAATCTTTTAGTCTCAAAGGTACATATTTTCATGAAAAATCGATGCTAATGTGCGATAATACACTTTCGTAGTTATAATAAACAAATTTTACTCACTTTTCCATAGATTTCTATCCTTACATATGGTATTCTTCGAAATCAATATGGTAATCAATCCATAACTTATATAAATTAATTAACTATACATTATTATATAGGGTTTGCCTTACTTTTTTGGTCCGCAGGCTACGCTTATTTTATAACTTTTTTTGGAATTTACATACATTTGTCTAATGTGTTATCTTGCATTATTTTTTTAACGAAAATTCTAGTTCTGCTAGTGGTGTATAAACGTTGAAAATATAATAAATACTTCTTGAAGTTTCACAAAAAACTTTCATAGTTGTTTTGCTATTTATTCAGTAAAATATTTACTCTTAGAATGTTTGTTCTTTCATCACAAACCACATACTACAAGAATAACACTTTTGCGTATATAATACTTTATTTATTTTTATAAAACAAACGTTAGGCTGTTTAAGCTAACAATCTCCTTAAAGCTTTAAATCAGATTAGGGCTATATTATAATAATCGATGATAACTGCGATCCTCTTCAAGTTAAACTGTGGTTATATGGCGAGGCAAAGTCGCGCTGATAGGCCGCCGCCGGGTGCAGATGGTGCGGATGGATGGGAGGCGGTGCTTGATGGTGTCCATTCATTCCACCGTAGACATCCGAACGGGATTTGTGGGAGTTTGAGGGCGTTCCGCTGAGCAGCTCCGCCATGAATCCGATGTAGGTGATGGCCAGACGGAGGGTTTCGATGCGTGAGAGCCGCTTCTCGTAGGCAAAGGTGGGCACCTTCCGGCGCAGCTTATCGAAGGCCTCGTTCAGGTTGAACATCCGTCGGCGCTCGCGTATATTGGCGGCCCTCCTCTGGGCCATCGAGGCCACCCGACGGCGCGTCTTCTTCGAGGAACTGGAGGAGCCGTTGGCCCTGCCATTGGTGGACGGACGCTGCGGTACCAAAGGAGCCACTTGCGAACGCTGCCACAGGGCTATAAGTTGGGAAAATATTTATTTTTTCAGTATATTTTTCAGGGATTCTCCTTCAGGCAGTGGCTACTCACACAAATCGGTGCAGGGAAACCCCGCGATGAGCTCCTGATAGGGCACTATGGGCGGCGGCGGTGGTGCCTCCTGTCCCCACAGGGGCTGAAAGGGAACCTCTGGCATATAGGTGGGCTGGTCTCCCGGATGCGGATGCTGCATGATGACTGTATGTCCGATGTGGTAGCTAATCGAGTTGCAATTGGAAGACCTTGGGTCTGTTCTGCTTGGAAGACTGAGCTGCAATAAATTCTGATTGTCCTCGCGGACTGTGAAGTCAGCTCGGTCCGGATGCGAGTTTTGCTTATTGGATTTTCCTCCCCTCTGGACGGCGGCATCTGCTTGGAGGCCATTTTGGATGGGCAACAGTTCGGCGCGTTCCGATTGGTCGTCCTTTGTTGAGGGTTGATGGAATGATGTTGCGATGTTCCCAGTTAGCGATTCTGTTTGGAATTTTAAGGAGGTGTTTTTTTTATTTAATTTTAATGCTTATTTAATAAATAAATATTATTTAGAGGAGGTTAAGAAAAGTATTAGAAGCTGGCTACTAAGCTTCTACTACTCTAAAAGTAAATATTACGTGCTACCTAATTCCCTATTATTCATATAAAGTCCTTAAATATTGGCGTAAGTAAAATACTTCAAGATAGTTAAAGTCTATTATTTTGTACCAATAGAAAAATATGGGCATTCTCTTTATTTTCTTGGTATATATATTTAAATATTTCTTAAATTATCAGTTATTTTAAAATAGATAT
>JAEIIH010033401.1:0-25594 GCA_018904745.1 Drosophila orosa | reverse complement strand
ATTAGAGAACTTTTAAAAAATGACTAAATGCCAGAAAAAGTGGTCAAAAACCCCATAGTGGAATGAGACGAGGACGGGCACGGAAGTTTGCATTTTGTTCGCCAGACTTCTGAGCAACCCTCAAAGACTTCTATTGGTGTTGCTTGTTTGTCAACTCCCGGCGACCTTCCGCCTCGTCCTCCCAACAAAAAAAAAAGTATGTATAAAATATATACCCGATGCTGGTGTTGATGATTTCGTTGATGTGAGGGTTACGAAAAAAAGCTGGGAAGAAGAGCTGCCGGGAAATTCGATGCGCATTCTATTCATTGGCGTGTCGGCCCAGAAATATGATAATGCGTACGGAAAAAAAAAGCAACAGTCAGTTCGTAAATTTTCATTGTAAAATAAGAACAAGTCTCCGGGACTTCGGCCCTTTTGGGGGATGAAGATGTATTGCCTTTGTGTGAGCCATTTGACGTAATGTTACATAAGCTCTGCTCTGTCTCTCCCATTCCTCATTATGAAACATCGCATTTGTGTTTCAATTTTTACGATTGCGATTCCGAATCAACCCGAGCGGAATCCCAAAAAAAAAACGTGCAGCAGCTGGTCGGGCACGTTTTGTTTTCAGTTTCTCTCGAGGGTTAGGGATTCCATATATACGAGGAGATACCCCCGAACAGATACGGGCAATTTCTGCCAGAACCCAACCATTCAAAAGGTTCGCCCCGTTCACCATTCACCGTTCTTCGTTTTTGTTAATGCGTAAAATTTTAATTTCATTTTTTTGTGTCGATCGGCGTCTGCTTTGGGAAAATTGTGACAGCATTTTGACAAAAGAGTTAAAAAGTTGTGGGAACCATAAAAAGATGGATCAGCAGATGCTGGCGAGGTGTGAATTATCAGGGGAATGGCACATGAATATTTAAGAGGGTGTTGGGCGAATATGTATGTGATTGATTGGAAAAGGATTATGCATGTCGTTAAATCATTAATGGGGGAAACCTTATATAGCATTTTTTTGGGAGTGATGTATATATTTGGATTTATTTAATTGAATTTCGGTAGAAAAATTACTTAATTTGTTTCTGAAATTCTTTTTTGCAGAATTCCAGGGAATTTACAGTTTCTTTATTATTCCTTTGATTTTGAACACAGAACTCCAAGTCAACCTCAAAGCATTTTCCACTTCCTTTCCCAAACCGAAAAACACAATACAATTAAAAGAGGGGCGGGGCGAGTGAACTAAAAGTGATGGAAAATGCTTTCACATCACAAAAGACACAGAGAAAACTCCCAAGGCGGCCCAGTCCGAGGGAAAACTGGGAATGGAAATCCCTGAGAAAAACTGTCAACGCAAAAACACAAATGGAAATTGTCTAATTGTGCGTGGTAAGATAACAAAGCAGAGTTAGAGCTTCCTGTTATTGTTATTTCTGTAACACATTTCATCAATGTAAATAAGCTAGAACAACGGCGACGGGCGGAAGATAATCGCCTTAGTCGTAGGAAATATAAAAAAAAAAGAAAACAGTGCACTTCAGAGGTCAAAGGGTACTGAGGCAGGGGGCAGGGTAGGTAGGACTTAAATGCCACAGTGACAAAAACAAGCTGCCACGCATAACACATCCAAATCCACATCCACATCCACATCCCTTATCCCCGCTCGAGGATGTTTTAAAACTGTAACAATTGGCAATTGTGTGGGTCTTGCGGCTTGACGAACTTCCCGAGCGGAAAGGATAACACGCACTTTTCGACGGCCCAACCCAACCCAACCCCCATGAAAGTTAATTTACGTCACGCAGCATTTTCAATCAATGTCAGCGTGGTGCGGAGGGTAGGCAAAGATCCTGGAAGGACTAAGGGGTTGCACTCACTTAGACCCCCCGCCGCTTCTGTTTATTTTGCTTTTTCAATTTTATTTTTATTTCCCTGACCCCCGGAATTGATCTCGTTTTGATTTGCATTTAAGCAGCGGCAGCGACACTTGACGAGTTGCCGTGTAAATAAACAGATTGGGTTCTAAAAACCATATAAACGCTGGCATCTTTGGCTCTTTAACGAGGCATTAACGCTGGCATTAGGCCGCACATCATCCTGAAATATATATTTTTTAATTGAAGTCATGGAGTATCTGAAGTTGATGAGGGTCGTGGATAATTACAGTGTCTGCATCGGGAGTTTGGTTATTTTTATAGGGAAATTCTTAGACAGGTTAACGCCCCAGCATAGAAAAATGTTAATTGAATTATATAATGATAACTGGCAAGGTATTCCGATTGAATTTGTAACTAAATGGGAAGTTTTTTAAATAGAAAAGGCCACAAAGGAAGAAAAACTGCCCAAATTATGCTTTAAATCCCTATAAGGATCTTTAAGGAGCTCGAAAAAAATATTCCCACACTGCCCTGACCTCTCTTCACAAATTCATGGAATTTCCAGGATGCGCATCCTTGTGCACTGGAGGTTTCGCTTTTCCTCTTCGTTTTCTTTCCCTCCCCCTGGGCTGGGGCATGAAATTCCTGTCAAAATTGATAAAAATCACATTTTCCATTTGAATAACATTTTACGAATTCGTGCATAAAATTACGACAGAAAAATATTCCCTCCCTTGTCTTCCTTTTTAGCAATGGAATTTTCTGCAGCTCCGGAGAATATTCGTTGGTAACGCCGCATTCCACTACCACCTCCTCCACTCCCCTCTGCCCGCTGCCTTCTGTCTACTTAAAATGTGGAAAATATCTATTTTCTACGCCCGAAATACGCAGAGAAGAAGGGCAAAGGGTAGGGGGCTTTGCCATTTTCTTATCGCCGGGGCCACAACAAGAAGAAGCAGTCCGAAATTAACATGGAAATTTCGCGCGCCGGCTGAAAATTATTCAACTGTAGATAATTTTCATTGAGTGGCGGCGAGTGCGGAGTGTGGAGTGCACAAACTTGAACTATGCCAAAATTTAATTTGTCTACAAAGTCAAGCGACGTGTAGATAAATCAATCAAAATGGCGCGCACACACGGTCACATAAAAAAATATATATACAGATGTATACAAACATCGGCGAAACTCGCACACACAATCGTTAAAGTTGCCCGGTTCGGCGCGCTTTAAAGTTTTGTAAAAATTTGACGTCAACGTCAATGGATTGGCTGCGAAACGCCTCCTACTTTTCAGAGACCACTTCGTGGGACCCCCTTCCCTTTCTTTTAGCAGTGAGAGAAAAATATATAGTAAATTTCTTAACTAACATCAGTTTAACACGAGATTTAAACCAGTTAAAGAAAACGACAGTTAGGAATTAAAGTAGAATAACAAAGTCTTTATAAATATATAAATTTATATTTTTTAAATGCTAAATAATAACTGAAATTATTCGGATGTATCAGGTGACTTTTCTATTTAATTTCTTGCTGTGCACAAATTCTTCTAGCAGTGAAACTGCATTATCACCTTGGGCCTCCCCCCACTCACATTTTGTTCATCTTTTTCCCCTTATTTTTATTGTATTTTTTGTGTTTTTGAGAGCAGACGACGAGTGGCCCCAGAGTGTCTTTTTCGAGTGCTGTTTTGGCCAGGGCTTTTGTTTTTTTCGCTGCTGCCGCCGCACAAACAAAGGGGAAAACAACGCACTCGCTGCGAGTGAAAAAACGAGGAAAACAAAATAATATTTTTGCCTATCACCATAAATAATTCACCTGACTCCCCACCATACCCGGCCGCAGAGAGAGAGATCTTCAAAAAGAAGCGCCAAGTGCAAAGTCAGTCGCACTCTCGAAAAATATTGAGCGAGTGAACAAAAAAAAATAAAGACCAAGAAATACACATAAAACTCTTTCTTCAAGTTGCAGCCTGAAGTGGAGTTTCGAGTGGAGCTGAGCTCCGAGTTCCAAGTTCCGATGCTCCAAGACAGGCAGTCTAGGGTCTCAAGACCCCGGACATCTGAGGGCTGTCCCTCTCCTGGGAAGTGAGTAAGTCTGTCTGTCTGGGTGCCTCATCTCTCAGGTGTTGTTGCTTCTTCGTCTTGTAATTTCTGTAGTTGTTATGATTGTTGTTGTAAGTGCTGGCGTACTCGTTGTTGTTACTCTTTTGTCAAGTTGTTGTACTTTATTCGAAAAGCTTTGGCGGCACTTGAAACTGAAGCAAACAACATAATCAAAAGAGGAGACGGGGAAGCCGGGAGACAGCCGCCTCAAGAGGTGTGAAGTGTGTAACACATTCAATAGGGATTACAGCCGATCGAAACTGGCTAAAATCAGTTAAATGGGTTTAACGAATTGCTGGTAGTTTCAGAGGGAATAATAAATGGTAAAATTATGGAGTTTGGCAGTTGATACTATGTCAGAGTGTATCCAAATTTCTGATTAAGTTGAGTCTAATCTATTTTTTCTACCTTTGAGAATGTTTATAATATAAACTAAGACTAAAGAACCTTTTAAAACTCAACAATTGAACTCTTAAGAAGTCCCTAAGTTCCCAAGAAGCTTTCTAACTCAATTGAAACCATTTCTTTTGTAATAATAAATACATATTGAAGACTTACCAGGGTCTGATGTATCTAGGGCAGGTGGCTGCTGTGACAGTGGACCGGGAGTACTACCAGCGCCCGGCGATCGGGCGTCGTCGTTCATTGCGCCGCCATAGGACAGCGATGAGCTTGGCGGCCGCTGAAAGACAGAAGATGAACAAAAATCAAATATGAGATATGGAATACAACAAGTACAGGTAACCATTGGGTAGTAACAATGTGTGTGTGTGTGTTGGGCATGCGTTAGCTGTTTGTTAGAATTGATTACAAATTGGTTATAAATGTCGCTTTAAATTGACACGCCTGGCCATTAAATGAGCCAGACGCTTCGCTCTGGCCATGGGCAGACTAGGCTGTCCGTCTTGGCCGGATTCTTCCTGGCCATAATATTGGACCCCCAGTCCAACGAACGTGCAGACACGACTGTCAAGTTGTCAAAAGTGCCATGGCCTGGCCATATTGTGGACAAACAAATGTTCAAGATTGTCGTGGCCTAGGCCTAGAACAAAATACAAACCAAAACCGACAAGCGGCCAGACAACATCGTGTGCAGAAATAAATATAGCTATATATACATATATATATATATATAAGTTATCAAATTAATATGCAGCGACTGGCTCTGGCGATCTGACCGTCTTCTAACTAGGAGTAGAACCAACTCGTCTCCATCTCCATCATCATCATTATCATCATCGGCAGCGGACAAGCCAGGAAAAACAGGCAACGACAACGACAACGACGGCATACTAAAATCCTATGCAGAAACCAAAAATGTCAATGTCCAGATACTCATACATATACTTATATACACATATATATAAATCGATCGGATCGGATCGGATAGGATCGGCGGTAAGAGCAATTTAAATTCTGCTAATAACAAAAATATATACGCATTAATTTCATGCACGTGCACCACAATTTTTAGCCATAAAATTATTATTTTCCCAAGCTCGTAAAAATTCTTGACTTTCGAATACGATAAATATATTTATTTCGTTGGTTTCGTCTGTATTTCTTTTTCGACTTTTTTGATTCATTTGGCATGCCGAGCGCATCACTCATGTGTTTTCGCTAAATATTTGTTAAATCGCATATTAATAGCGCCCTGCTATAGACAATTTGTGGGTTGTTGCGTTTAATTGTTATTGCCGAAATGTGATTTGTTAATGGAATTAATGTGATGGCTCGAGAGAGCAATGAACTGTTTGGTGTATCTCCAGATACTTTGATAATCTCCTGGACTTGGTTAGATCAACACAAAGCGAGTTGGCCAAGTTCCAGTGGCTGATTGCTAGGTTCCTGGCTTTATTTTGCCTACTTTCCATTTCAAACACACTCGTTGCCGTAGCAAATCTATTAATAATTAGACAACACTGTCTGCATTTTAAATACCACCTCCCCTTTTTTTTATGAACCATAAGGTGTCTCTTGATAGTCGCATAAACAACTTCCACCATAAACGGACACGATAAAGCCCCTGCCGCCTGCAATTGTAGCAATTGTCGTTGCTTTAATGACTTATAAACAAAAGACAAAACACCACAGCACAGACTTTAGACTGACCGCAGGCCAAAAACGAAACTATTTAATTAGCCAGGGCCGAAATCAAATAAAATGGTCATAAAAAAAAGAGTTGGAGCGGGAATAAAACCAGAAACTTTCCTTTTTTTTCGTGTTTGTAGCCCAGTGAAATTCGATAGGCTTGACGGTCGGCAAAGTCGCATCTTTCACACTTGCCGCACACTTTGCCAGGATTCTGTTTCTTGAACTTTATTTTTTACAAGCCTTTTTTATTTGGCGGCTCCCGAGGCATTTGAAAGTGTATCGACTTACTGGGAGAGAACCCGGGGAACACGCTCGAGTGTTGGCCTGCTGCTCCTTGAAGAGGACGAGCCAGCGATGCGTGCTTTAATTACATTTTCAATTAGCCAGGACGGCCCGCTCCACAAATTAAGCTATCGAATTCCTTTCGCATGTCCTGCGACAATTATTAACGAATATCGGTTTTATTTAAATGATGACTCTCCCGGCCTGGCCGGGGACCCACTGCTTTTAATATTAATGAAAGCGAATCGAGGGGGTTCACCCCGTCTAACCCCAATTCCATTTCCACGTCACGTAATGCTCCCTCTCATCGTGAAAACTTTGTTCACCTTTTTTTTCTTTTGGTGCCTGGTGTCTGGTTGGGGGAGCGGCCCTTTGGGTGCATTAAAATGATCAAGAAACAATTTTCGTTTACCTGCCGGGAGCTAAATTATTTATTTAATGCCCATCTCCCCGGCCTACCATTTCCCTCGGTCGTCTTGCTAAATTTTTGATGATTTCTGGAGTGGAGCGGCGACAATTGGGTGAGCGGGCAAGCCAGTGTAGATGGGGCGGTCGAGACAACGCAACCGCAAATTTCTAGGGCCAAGTGAGTCATAAAAAAAGTTACGACCAAAACCATCAAACTTTACACTGGGAGGAAAGCGCTGGAAAATCGTTTGTAGTCTGGTCAACAAGTTTTGTGCTTCGTTTATCAGCCTGGTAACACTTATACTAAGAGAAGAGCAAAGTGTGACCCTGCCACCTGCGCAAATTATGCAATTAAATTAATTTTTTTATTTTAAAGTTTTAATTAAAACTTTTCCCCACCGTGTACATTACAAATTGTTAACGTAGAGGAAAGAGAACTTTGCTCGATTGTTTTCGAGCTCTCACTCACTTCATTACGCTGGTGCGAAGTCTGACTTGCGGTCAGTCTGAGAACTTTCCAAGTGACTTGGCTAAGTCGGCTCAGCTGCGGCAGATAATTGCCCATGGATAGGGGATTCGGGCAAATATCGACGCGTGTCGCGCTGCGTTCCACCCAAAAGTCAAAACATGCAATTTTCACCGAGCCCTGTAATTTAGTAAAAATCTCTGTCACAGCTCCTGACCGGTTAATCACTACAATCAACAGTTTCAGGACCCTCCTGCTCTCGAAACTGGAGTTCCCCGCCGAAAAACTATAGCAAAACAATCAAATTATGGCTCTAACTCTGTGTTTTTGGTGCGTGGGAAGTTTTTCCTTTTGCTAAGGGGCGTGGCACTCGCAGAGATTTCCCTCCCTTTTCCATTCCAGCCGTAATTGCCCGGCGGCGATTGTCGTGCATTTGACAGGAGTGAAGGAGAGGAAGGAGAGAGGTTTCCAGGGGGTAAGTCGAAGCCTAACCCGCGGCCAAACTCGAATCCGAATCTGAATTTGAGTCTGGGATTAAGCCTATGCTTCAGGCTCATTTCACAATTAAAAATACAAACTACAGCTAAGCGGGCGAAGGCTGTAATAGAAAAAACTAGGATTTATAATACACGCGGGAAAAATACAGGGCAGTTTTATATTTAATAAAAATTAAATCAAAATCTTTAGCTGTTTATAAAGATTTAGGTACACATACAAGAGCAGTGTGGACATTTTGTGTGCTTAAGAAAGACTTTAATATTATTATTATCAACAAATTAAATATCAAAACTTTCCCTCCGTGTAACTTGCCCTATTATTATGGCCTAAGTTTGTTTATCCAACGCCCTGCGAAGTGGACGTGAAACATATTTTTTCTATTTGTCCACAAACACTCAGGAACAAATTTCTCTCCCTCATTTGATGAGCACATCCTTAGAGCAAATAATTAAATCCTTTTTACACGGCCGCTGCGAATGAAAGTTTTTCTGTGCGGTTTCTGGTTTCGCAGGATTTTCTGGGATATGTGTAGATGGGAAAATGGAAGGAAATGGGCTGAATGGGCTCGATGGGCTCCGATGTGCGATGTGGAAAAGTGAGTGGCAGCGAGTGGAAGTTGAGCCCAAACCCAAACCCCCAACAATCCTCGGAACAATCCCTCCTGGCTGTTTGTTTTGATGGATTTGCCCCGTACAAAAGCTTTTGTTTGTCTGTTTGTGTCATGTTTGTTGTTTTGGTTTTGGCTTTGCTTCTGGTTTTGGTTTTGGTTTTAGCCAGGCGGCGGCCCTCGAGCCATTGAGCCCTTGGAATGCTTAGGCTGAAGACTCTCTTCGGCGTTGGGTTTCTGTTAGCCGGCTGCTTAATTAACGGTATATAACAACCCCTGCACTTGAGCAGCAGCAGCAGCTGCTCCACCCTTTTCCCCCCCAGATTTTCCACCTTTTTCCCCCGTTGTTTTCCCAGTCCCCACTTTTTGCTGTTGCCACCTTTTGTGTATTTAATTGCGCGCATGGCATTTAATTGTTTTTCAAATTTGCTCAAGTTGTGTAAAGTGTGTGTGTTTGTGCTTTCATGTGTGTGTGCGAGTGTGAGCCATTTTGTTAGGGGGTTGAATTTTTAATTAAAGCCGTTGTAGAGGTGCAAAACTCCTTGGAATATAACCCGAACAATTCAATATGGCTGACTGAAGTCTCCCCAAACCCCATTTCGCCGTTTTCGCTCGGTTTGCAGCCATCACTTTTGGCAGGCAAATTGCTTTACTTAGAAAAACACACACACACCTACCTATGAAGGAGGTATAATTTCAATCAAATGGCAAGTTAATTACACACAATTATTGCGCACACGCAGACAGACAAAAAAGGGCTTTAAACGCTGAAGGAAATTAAAGGTGTTGGCGAGATACTTCTCTTGGCTTTCAGTAATTAAGTATTTGAAAATAAAGTTTTTTCATTGTTCGCTTGGAAATCAATTCTATTATTAATTTGGTAAGCCAATAATTAAAGGCACACTCTGGACAGATAAACAAAAGGTTTTCAGGCATTACAAGCAACTAAAACACTTTAAAAGCTGAGCTAAAGAGGTTTATGATTGATATTTGCCTTACATTTACATAAACTTAAAGTGCTTCACTTTGCACCAGTCATCGGCTATCAGTGCTTTTAATTAAACATCAATAATTACACACATTTTTGCCTAACGCTGCTAATCATATCTAAAGAATTTCAACCGGACGACAAATTAATTTTCTAGTGGGTAACATTTTAATTTCATGTCGAAACACTTGACATAATTAAAACTAAACCAGACAAAAAAACCCATACTTTTTTTTAGATACTACGAGGGGGGACATGGACATTACTCATACGCAGCAGCAGCTCCCTTGTGACCATTATCTAACCGAAATAAAAGCATGGACAAATCTTCCTATGCTACGCTGCTATCAGCAGCCAGCAAACTGAAAGCCACGAATAACAATAAAGAATGAACGACGATGAATGCCTAAAGTACAGGTCTGTGATTAAATATTTATAAGCGATAACAGCGAAATTGAAGTAGGCAGGCAGGCAGCAGCGTAGCGTGGAGCACAACAAAAAGAACAAAATTTGGAAATCTTGTGCAAACAATGAAATTAGTATTTTGATAATAAAAATTCAGAAGCTACCTGAAAGGAAACTACTCCAGAATCAAGCAAACACAAAAAAGTCAAGAATAAGTAAGGTAAAATAATAAATAGATAAGGCCCAGGCAGCGAAGCAGGCAAAGGCGACCGGTGGCGCGCAATTGTGACTCTATCAAACTTATCATTTGTTTGCCTTTGTGTTATTATGTTACACAAACAGTGGAAACGTTGAGACTGCATGCCAGGCCATGCCCCAAAATAAACAGGGAGAAATTCCGGCTAGGAGAGAGGGAAATGAGAGCGGAAATGGAGCATCCGAGATCGGGGTTTTATCTGTTTAAAAAAGGACAAATCTCGGAGCTATCAATTTGAAAGATTCCCTCAGACATCAAAACTAATCCAGCTTTGAAATTGCTTCCTATAATGGCTTGGTCACACTGCTGGACCGCTGCCCAGTGTGACCAGGCAGAAATCGAAGAAGTTTATTTTTTTTTTCTTCATCAAAATATGTAAATACCAGATTACTTTAAAATAAAGCAATCTGAATCAAATCAGGAGAGAAAAAAATCCCATGCTAAGGAGGCAGGGAAAAAAACGAGCGGAAATGGAGCAAATGGAGCTGCACGCGATTTTGCATTTCGCAGAGCAGAGCAGATCGGGTTTATCTGCTCCACAAATCTCGGAGCTATCAATTTGAACTTTTCGCTCACACAGCCCGAGATTAACTGCAGAACTTTGGACTCTAGTTTGTAGATTTTTCCCATTTGTATTTTTTTTTTTTTTGTTCAGTTTGTTGCTGCCTTTTTAATTTGCACTTGAGTGCATTTCTCGCTGTGGCTGCCATGCAAATAAGATAATTATTCAAATGGCATGTTTCACACAATTCCAACACAAATTCCTGGGGGAAGAAAGGGGCTGTGTGTGTGTGAGTGTGGGGGCAGGGAGGGGTTAAATCACGAAAGGCAATGGAATCATTTTCTTGCCGGCAAAAGATATCAAGATAGCCACATGCAAATGCTGCAGTGATCGCGAGAAATAGATTTGCATAAGAGCCTGACTGGCTGGCTGGCTGGCTGACTGGCTGGCTCGCTGGCTGGAAAGAGACTTGCATGTGAGAACATTAATCGTGTAATTAATTTGATGCATGTGTATGCAAAGTAATTTCATGTAAACTGTCACGCCCCGCCCCGCTTTCCAGTCTGCCCCCTTTTGTGGCGTGCTAAAAAGTCCCCGCGGGACAGACGAAAATCCAGCGGAAAGACAAGCAAACCGAACCGAACCGAGCCGAACCCAAGACCCCAGACAGTGTCAAATAGATTCCGCAAGGCGATAGAGACGACACAACCTGGCCCAGAGATTAGCCGGCGGACAGGATCCCGGATCCCCAATCCCCGATCCCCCAGAGCGGACATTTCGTGGACGTTTCCCTGTCAGCGACTAACGCAAATCCCCCGGAACAGCAGGAAAAACCGAACAGATAGCGAGACAGCCCCAAACATTTCCATTTCGAATGCCAGAGCTATAGCTAGAGATTTCATAGATTGCATTTGGCACAAGGTGTTGGCCAGTTCCTTTTGGAACTCCGGCCGATAAGCTGACAGCTGAAATTAGCCCGGCCAAAGAGGAAACATGCCCAGAGACGAGGCATTACAAGGATTTGTCGCTGTCTGGCGAGTCATGACTCGAAAAAAAAAAAAAAACAAGAAAACAGAAGGGGTGGAGATTCGTTGGAGGGGTTTTTACTATGAAAGGCACCCGAAAATGCCAAGTCACTGCAGCGGGCTGGATAATACGAAATTCATACAGTATTATTGATATGAACACTCTGATAAATGGCCCAGAGTGACTCAAATGTAGATCAAAGATTCGCGCGAGCTACGCATTCCAAATAAACTCCCCCATTACCTCGAGACTCCCCTTCACTAGAAGATAAGTACACGGGGAAAAGTTATGGACTTAATGTTTAAATAATGTTAAAATCCATAAAAGCAAACTAAGAACTAGGCCCAAGATCCTTTACAGTAGCAAGTTGGGAACTCTATGGTAAAACTAAATAAGTTTAAATTACAAATAAGAGAAGACTTTTAATGATATTTTTTCCTATATGCTTACATCAATTAAGAATTATTAAGAATATTTTTCCCTCAGTGCCCTGAAATCCGCATCTGAATGCGATCCAAACACTCTTGTTTTGAATTTTTAGCCAAGTCATCTTTGCCGCGAACTTCAGCACGGCGCTTTTGAGTTCTCTGTATTATTTCATTCTTCTTTTTTGTTTCCCCACTTTTAAGATAGTCTTTTGAATAGAGGGGCGGCGCGGCCCGACTCTTTAAAAGCCTGGCTCTGACTACAGCTCTGGCTCTGGCTCTGGCTCAGAGTTGGGGGGCAAAACTGTCGCATCATGGCCAGTGCGAGCAGCAGACTGGAAGACGACGTCGCCATGGCCATGACATGGCACAAGTTCCGCCCCTGGACACCCATTTCCATCTCCGAAACGGAGTGTAGTCATACGCCTCCCTCCCTCCCTCCGCACACACAGCATTTCCCCCGAAAAGCCTCTCCAGAAAAAGAGTACTTAAGGTTGAATCATGCCGGCCACTGCCAAATCAATTAGACCTGGTCGTGAGGCTCACTTTTTGGCCATTACTCGCCGTTTGTCAGGCCCCGCAGAGGGCCATAAAAATTAGAAAATTTGATTATTGCAACACGAAACGCTGCTCACTGCCCGAGATTCACTTTAGCTCGTTGTGGGTGGAAAGGACGTCCCACTGGGCTGGGCCATTTGCATATTATCATGGTGGGCTGAAAGATGCTCTAACAAAAATTTCATTACCCAAACCCGGCCTTTGGGGCTGCCACGAAAAAAAATCATTCCACCGGTAGCGATGAGTTTAAATGAGTTTATTACCATCTTTTGGCGCCTTTTACAGTATTTAGTCCCGGGGTAAAAAAGTTTGTCAGACCGAGAAAAGGGGTGCGCGATAATGAAATTTCCATAGATTTGCATAAAGCAACGACTCGACTCGACAGAGTCAGCAGTTAGCAGTCAGAGCAGTCGGTGAGATGCCCTAAATTAGATAATGTCTAAATTGGATTTAAAACACGCATTTTGCGGGTTTCCAACCAGCCATCACCCATTGAAGACCCATCGAGACAACATCAAAATATCATTAGACTGTTGTGCTCTTCGTCGTCTTTTTTTCTCCTCACGTTGCCTTTGCTGCTGTCTGGGCATTTGAAGGGTTGCTCTGGCTCTGATTTGTATGCAAATGTTTTTGGCTGGCTGGCATGAAATTTGATTTTCCATTTCGTGGAAAACAGGTGCCAGACGGGGTGATGTCCCTCTCTCTCTCTTTTCCTCTGCCGCTAAGCCGATTATAAAGCGTAATTAAATTAGGCGGGGAAACCGAATAAAGCTAGATTTTAGACCAATGGAAAGTCACATTACTAAACAAAACATATGAGAAAAGTTCAGGAAATTTAAATGGCATTATTTTAACAGCAGGAAAATTAAATATACATTTTTTGAATATTATTTAAAGAATGCTGATGATGGTTAAAATGCTAATAAAAGTATAATTTGTGTTGCTATATTTTGTGTATTTAAAAACTCCTTTAAGTTTTAACTTTAGAACATCAGAATCTTGTATTTCGGAATTTTGCTTTATTAAAATATTACAGGAATACTCTTTAAAGAAAGCTTCACCCAAAATATAATCAAATTACCACAAAGAAGACCTACATAAAGGTGTTCCTGCGTTTTCTTTATTATTTTTGTAATTTCTCCCCATTGACTTTAACTACTAAATTACTTTGCTCGACATTTCATGGGTTCTTTGTGTGAGTTTTTCGTTTCTTTTTATGTTCTTTATTTCTAGTGGAACTATCGCCAAGTTAATAAATCCTAGCGCTGCCCACATTGTCATTACGTCATTTGCATGCACATATACGCAGCGTCATTGGGGCGGCCATTACAAAAAAAAAGAAAAAGGAGAAAAAAGAACATATACTAAGCTAATATACACTTGGACAAGTTCATAAACTTTCGTTTCATTCTGCCCACCCCCCTTGGAGAGGTCCTTTCCTTGTTGTTTTTGTGTGGAGATTGCGTGGCATTTTTCGCATATTTCTGCTGCACATTTCGTGCAAAACTTAATTATATTAACTGAGTTATTTGCGGCATTTGGCGCGCTCTGCGACTCGGGCTTGGGCCCTCGAGAGTGGCTTTGCACGGGGAGAAATAAGAGATAAGGTAAGCCTATTAAATATTAAATAATTATGTATTTAACTTTTCAGTTTCTTGATCAAATTTAATTACAAAATAAATTACAACTAGAGCGTTAAGGTTTAAGGTAAAAAGAATTTAAAACCTAGAAGTGATTATCACTAAAACCTTATTATAATCATCTTTAATATTATTTTTAGGGCATATTCCGGCCTTGATACCTCATTTTCCCGCAGTGCATATGTATGTTGCAGGTGTTGTTGAACGACAAAAATTATGACAACTTAACTTGACTAACTGGTGTGTGGCTGGTGGGGCTGTGTGGACGAGAGAGAGGCAGCTAGTTGTTCGCACCTAAATGGCCAGAATGACGGACGGAAAACGTCTGGCCAAGATGGACGGACATGTCGGGGCAATCAACAACATAATTAAAGACAACAAATGCTCAGGCTCTCCGGATCTTTCTTTCTTTTTACTTTTTTTCGTATTTTTTCTCCTGCAGCAGCGATCCTCCTTTGGTATGCAACGAGTTGCAATTAAAAATCAATAAAATGCGTGATTTTTGCAATTTCTGCGCTTGCCATTGCAATTTGTAATTGCCATAATTAAAATGTTGCCCCCATCGGACCAAGACGTTCCCGTTTCCGATCTCGATCTTGATCTCTCGATACCCGATTTCTCTTAATCAAATTTTCACCTACCAAAAACAGCACAGGGAGATGGAAGTCAGATGGCAATGAGATGCAATTAAATGCGTTTTCAAACAATTTCACTTTGGCAGAGGGTTGTACTGTTCGTCCTGTGTGTGCAGTGTGTGTGTCTGTGGAAACCACCCCGACGAAATCAGGCAATCAATCACAGGACCGCCGCATAACTCACCCTTGTCCAGGACCTTTTTCGGTTAGGGGGCGCAACAAATCGGATTAACTCCGCCAGACTGTACCGAAATCCACGCAGGCGCATTTCAAGGATGCCCCGCAATGATTCCGGAGCTCTGAGCTCTGATTCCTCAGCTCTGCATATATATCTCAGGCTGATTCAGAGTCTGTATGAGTTAGGGGTAGTTCACATAACAATTAACTTTTTTGTTGAGGTTTTTTTTTTTTTTTTTTTGACTGTTCGACGGGGCGTGTCCGTCCATCCCTAAAACTAGATTCCCAAAAACGAGCAATCATCTCCCTCTCAGATCGGAATCTCGGTTCCAGCTGCGTTTGTTGATCGTTAGCCAACACTACACTGCACTACACAATCAGGGGGAAGAGAAATGGAGGGGAGATCACGTGGTCGTGTCAGTTGGCTGTCAAAATAATCATTATCGATGGTCCACCGCCGATAAGGAAGAGATCACGATGCTGGCGAGGATCGCTGTGTTGTGTTTTGGCGATTGTCGAAGCTAGATTGAGGTGGCAAAGGTTGTCGGGCAGAGATTTGACTTTGGACGGGTTCTAACTATGCACTGACCGCAAACAATAAGTAGATTCTTGATTTATGATTAATTTCGTAAAATTTTTTGAATTTTTAAACCTACAGCTTGATTTAATATCACTTCTGGTACTGAAAATATTCGTTTTTAAGTTCTTGTAATTCTCAAGTCATTGTTTTTGACAATCCTAAAGTTCTTAAAACTAAAATAAAGGCCTTTTGGCTTATTTAATTTAGTTCTTGATTAAACCAAAGACTTGTTTAGTTGGGAAATATATATTTTAAGATTTTTGAACAATCTTTTTCGAGTGTAAGTGAGTCTTGCTAGTAGCTCTGTCTTTATCTCCGCTAGCTTTCTATCTCTGTCTGCCCACAGTCAATTGAAATTCTACGCATTCCAACAAACAACAAACAAATGCAGGCGGCACACTCACACACTCTCGAACACACACTGAGACAAACATACAGACAGTTGCATATATAGAATTCTCAATTGCTTTCGCATCATTACGTCTGCGAACAATTTATTTTTATAAAAGCGAAGCGACCGCCGCCAGTCCAAAGTTGGCGTCATCATCATCATCATCATCATCATCATCACCATCCTCAGTCGCTTTTCCCTGCTGCATTTTCCAACAGCAACAACAACGATCACGTTCAAAAGTGCAGCAAGGGGGAAAATTGAAGGAAAATACTGAGGCATGAAAGCGGCGTAAGAAAATCAAATAAATTTTATTGTATAAAAGCAGCAAGCAAACCCAAGCAAAACAATCATTGAGCCTGCTAGGCTGTAAATAGTTTACAGTTCTCTCTGCGGTTGCTCACACTTTTCCTTTGGGCCGCTGCAATCGATCGCAAAATTTTCCCCCACTTTGCTGTTCCTTACTTTTCTTTTTGTATTTTCCTTTCCCATTTTCCTTTTTTTTTTCTTTTTCGTTTTTGTAGTATTGTAAACAATTCTGTTGGCGGCTGGCGGCCACATCATCATCATCATCATCAGCCAGGCGGCCTAGCTAAATGGGTGTTGAGTGCAAAGTGTTTGTATTGCCACAGATTCCCGTTGCCGCTAGCCCCCGCCAAATCCCCCGAATAAACCCCATCGAACCCCACTCTATGGCGAGTGCAATATGGTCTCGATCTTCGAGATCTCGATTCTGCATCTGCATCTGTATCTGCATCTGCATCTGCCTCTGGCTCTGCCTATGTATCTGAATCCGTATCGGAATCTTTGGCCCGACCGTGTTAAATGCTCGATAATTTCGGTGTGCATACTTTCCGCCTTGGGGGATTTGTCGCCCAATCGAATTTGAGGTTTCTTTTTATTTTCTGTTTGCTTAAATGTAATTTCAGTGACTTGAGAGTCTTCAAAAATCAAAACAAACTAATTAAATCCATTTTAGTTGTCTTTAAATAATGTAACCATTGTTATTATACATTTTTTCATATTAAAAAAATATTTCTCCTAAATTCAAACTCCTTCCAACTCGTATTTATCGTTTCTTTCCTCTTGCTAATGGTTTTCTTAATTATCTTATAATTTCTGTGCATTTATTATGTTTTATTTTTGCTGTATAATTATTGCTTAAATTTATTTTGTTAAATTTTTTGTGAGTTTTTGGCTACAAAAGATTTGTTCGCTTGGCGTTCAGTTGCTTATTTTATTATTATTTGTATTTTTTTTTCTCTGTTCCTCGATTCTTTTCGGGTCGCAGCGGGAGATGCATCTTTGTGCTGTGTTGCTGGGATGCTGCTTCTTGATCGCTTTGTGTGTCTTTTTAATTTTATGTCTGGCCTTGGCGAAAGGCGAAAGGGGGGGGAATGGTTGTGGAAGAGTTTTTGGAGCTGACACTAAAAATACAATTTTAAAATACGAAAAATTCGAAATCAAAGTGAAGCCAAGAAAGAAATCATACAAAGGCCATGGCAAAAGCCGGCTCTCTTCGTTGTTGTTGTTGATTTTTTGCTGTTTTTTTTTTTTTTTTTTTTGAGATTTTTCATAATTTTTGCGCTGACCACAAAAAGGCTGCTGCAGCAGCAGCAGCAGCAGCAACAACAGCAACGACCACCATGTTAACGACTTTAGCTTTCAGACCTCGGCATCATCATCATCATCATCATCTTGGCTGGGCCACCTCCCCGGCCCTCGCTCTTGGCCATAATATAGTACATTGTCTGCCGGATCGTTTCCTTAACTTAACGTTAAAGTTTCATTTTCGTTGCCTTTGCAGTGATACCAAAAGGCCAGGAACAACACACAAGCCCAAGCCCGAAATGAGACTTTGTCCAGAAAAACGAACCGCTACACAGAGAAGTATTGCAACAAATATGCGAAAAATATCCAATATAATAATATTCAGATACTGAATAAGAAATGAAGAAGAAACATGTGTTTTCCCTAGAATTTTAACAAGTTTTTAGTCTTCTACTAAAGAATTTTAATATTTATCATTTGTCGAATTAAAAACAAACATATTTTTTACAATTTCTAGTAGTAATTTGTAAAACCCACTTAACAATATTTTCTCCCTGTGTAAAAGCTGCAACAAATGAGTTTTTTCTGTACTTTTTGCTGCACCCCTCTGATGATTTTTGAATTGATTTGTGTTGTTAAATATTAAATTCTTATAAGTCATTTGCACTCGGCTTGGGCTTGGACCTGGGCTTGGGCTTGGGCTTGGGGTTTTGAGTCTCAGAGCCCGGAGCTCTCGGGTCTCTGGGACTTTTGTGTGGCTCCAAAATGACAGACAAGACGGTTGGGTCTCGTCTCTCCGTCCGCTGTCGCTTCCCGCCAGCCCACATATATCATTTACACTCGGCCAGCTCGCAGAGCTGGCAATTGGAAACGGAATCGGAATCGAATTCGAATTCGAGCTGCGGACCCCGGCCCAGTCAGACATTCAGTCAGTTCACAGCGGTCGGTCGGCCAAAAATGGCAACGGGGCAGCAGCATCTCAGCATCTCAGCATCATTGCCATGCTCTGCCCCTTCCTACAGCCACAACTGATATATCCCCTTCGAACCACATCCAATTTTTACTAAAAGGAGGGGCCGCTAGGTGGGGAGCCTGCTGGCTCAAACAGAAATTATATTTTCAAGGTGTTCTCCAGGTGCCTTAATTTTCTCGTATTTTTATAATTTTAATTAACATTGCTGCGGCGCTTGCAATTCGCTTTTAACACTGGGGGCGAACGTTCAAATTAAATACAGTCGAACTTCTTTAAAAGAAACTTGTGATACAGTTGTGATGAGTAGAATAAAGGGTTAAGTAAGGTTTAGAGCAGCGAAGGGCACGCCGTGGCTCAATTTGCTCACGCTGCTCAAACCGTTATCTTTTTTCGGAGGCTGCTGCTCAAACCGTTAGATCTCGTGCCCTCCGCTGGTTTAGAGGAATCTCAAGCTAAACCTGGAATAATTTATAGAATTGGATTCTTAGAATTTTGATTCTTGGATTAAATTAAAGTTTCCTAACATTATAAGTTTAATTTTAAGAAAAGAATAATGACATAATTATCATTTTAATGACTGAAACATATGACTTGAGGAAGTTCAACTGTAGACCCAGCTTTTTCAATCTCTGATTTCATATATACGAATATATATATGAGGCCTGCAGTTTTTATTGCCATTTTATGGCATTTTATTAATATTTCTCGACTTTCTTTGGCGCAAGAAAAAAAAGAAAACGAAGGAAACATTCAATAAACACTCACGCAGTGCACAAAATGGACTTTAAACAAGTGCCACATGAAGTCGGGAAATTTATATGTGGAGAGCTTTAAGTAAGTCTCCAGCTGCTGCTTCTGCCTCCTTCTTTCTTCCGAAAGACACCGAAGACTCTTTTCTTCTTGGGCTCCTCTCGGGCAGCTCCTCGTTTCGGTTGCATTCATTACAAGCGAGCCAAAGGTTAACATGCAACGAACGAGCCAGCGAACGGAGCAACAACTGCTAAAAAGCTTAAATTTCACAACACGCTTCGGCAGCAGCAGCAGCAGCAACAACCAACAGGAACAGCCACAACACCAACAACAGCAAATCTACAAGAGACAGACAAACACACAGCATCAACGTTCCTCGTTGTCGTCGTCGTCGTCGTCGTCTCTCAACTTTTGCGTTTGAGCATTTAAGTGCCAATTAATAACAATTTTTATGAACCGAAGAAATAGTTGACAACACGGCATCGCTTCGCTTTGCCTCTCGTCTCGCGTCTGTGTCTCGTCTGCCATGAGCGTTGCATGCAACAAGCAACATGCAACACGAAGCCATCCCGCTCAGCCGCTTAGTCGCTCATCCGCCAGCCAGCCAAAGCTCATTTGAAAACACATAATATCGTACACTTTATGAACAATTATTATATAAGTTTTATTAGCGGCGCGTCCGAGAACGGTAGAGAGCCGAGACTCTTTAATTAATTTGTGATTTTTCTGCCTCGGCAACATCTACTCAGCTCTAATCAACTTAAGAAGCCCACATCCACGTCACTTGGGGTAAAAGCAGTAGAGACAGCCACATAAGCTGCCATATAGGCAACTTTGAACAGGAAATGTGACAGCAAGTGTAGAGAGGATCAATTTCTATCAATTTTTAAAGAGGAACAGGATTAATAACAGGAAAAGCTAAAGAAAATGCTGCTTTTTAAAAGGAAAAAAAGCATGACAACCAAGTAATAAAATGGAAACATTGTAACATTTTAATTAAGAACACCTCAAAAATGATATTAATAACACTCCAAATAATCTCAAATAGAGGAATAAAAGCCATTATATAACTCCGTCATTACCACCAGCAACTCCTCAGGACACAACATCAGCATTAAACCCACCCTCCACAGTTCGTCCTTGTTGCATTAGAGGCAATTTATGCCGGCTTATTGACAGGACCAAAAGTCCGCGCCAAGGAAACCCAATAAGCATACGAAAGCAGAGCGGGACGACAGGCTGACTTTGAAACATTTGGCGACATTAATATGATTTAATGCGTTAATTAGCGCCCAGTGGCAAACAGCAGAAGTAGGCAATGGCAGCACATTGCAGAGGGTGCGAAAACCGGCAACCTGAGAGCATCTGACGCAAAGTGTTTCCCGGAAAAGTATGCTATGCGCCGGCTGGGAGGAAAGAGAGAGAATTCCCCAAATCCCCGAAGCGGATTAGTAAAAGCAGTGGCAGTGGCATGCAAACGGGGGAAAACACTACAGGACTACGGGAATACAGGACTTGGCGGCAAAAGCTGGTGTCTGACTGGTAAAGCCGCGAAGGGAACCCACCAATGCCCCGTGTGCATTGCGTAATTGACGTCAATTTTGTTTTCGCACCGCGCATACCAAAAGAAAGCAACAGCCAACAGAGAAAAATAAATAAATAAAGGCCCAGGCCAAGCCCAGGAAAAGAGGGCTGCCAGTGGGTGGATTTTGTGCCGTCTTATCCCATCACCGCCCGGGGGAAATCCAATACCCCGAGACCGAGAAAATAATTTGCCAAAATATAGAAATTGTGTCGCCGTGCAGAAATATGCAGAGATATACTACTGATGTATTGAAAACTTGAGGCTGGGCCCGGGGCCAATAAAACAGGAGCTACGACAATTTCCAGGGGGTGGCACATCTCGGCATCATATTTCATTTATTAGCAGCGAGCGTGGCAGGCATTTTTATTTATGCGCCATAATGCCGGGCATATGTGGCCCAAGTGGGAATTGCCTCGCGCCGGATAAGCATTGAGGCAAACTGAGGCACTCAGTGCAGAGCTCCGAGAAGTCTGAGTCTGAGTCTGAGTCTGAGGAAAAAATTCCCAGGGACCTGGGGAGCAAGTTCGCTGAGTGCTTGGCAAGTAAAAGTAGCTTAGAGATTTATGCGGCATTTGTTCCATTGAAAATTTTGTGTTAAGCTGCACTTAGCAGCTCTCGAAACTTTTTGGTTAATTAAAAGCTGAAGCTAAGAAATAAAAGGAAATTTCCAGGAGAGTTTTTATGGAGAAAGGTTTATTTTAAGTAAACTTCTTGGTTGGTTTATCAGAAAGAAATATATTTAAGAACATTTCACTACATAAAATACCATAATAAAATATATATTTAAAACAAAACGTGAACACAAAGACCTCTCTAAAGATGCGACTTTAAAAAAGGACAAAGCCAATTAGGGCATATGAAATACCATTCTGAAAAGCCAGCTAAATAGGCCAAGGCAAAACAAAAATAAATAAAGAAGTTGGGTTCCTTCCGTGGCACGTGCGCTATTAAATATGCAATAAATTATTTTTGCTAGTTTCTGCCCGCCTCCTCAGCCTCCTCTGCCACTGCGGAATTCGCTAAGCTGCCTGCAAATTATAGAAAATCCCCCAAAGACGCCCGGCCGCCCAGAGATGTGGGGATAAAGAAAAAGCCAATGTAAGCAATAAGCAGGAACACCATTATCTAATGCCCGTCGCGCCATTCAGGCATAAAGCCTCCTTTCTACATTCTCCTTTCCTCCGCCTGCCGCGCGCTTGGAAAACTTCTTAGGCCCGAAAATAGTGCGCAGGAAATAAAGCACAAAAAGGCAATAAAAATTGCTGCTGCCCCCCACACACACGACGACTATTTTGTAGATGCTGGCCGCACAGCTTCCGGGCCAATAGAAATGCCAGAGCGTTCAACAACAAAGGCCAAAATCCAAGAGGTCCAGATCCAGCAGCCACCCTTCCAGAAAGGGCCCCGAAATCCTGGGACTGGGCCTAATGGCCAAGGCAAACAGACAGACAGACAACATACAGATATAGAAACGGAGACGTCGCCAGCAGCGGATTTAAGTGCGAGTGATTTATGTCCTCGGAGATGTGGGCGAAAGTCAGTGGTCTGAGTCGAGGCTAGAAATTAGCCAAAAAGAGAGAGACCGCCGAAAGCCAAATTGCAATTTTTGGCCCCAAAAAAAAATCAATCAAAAGTTCAATGACGAAAAAATAAGATGTGAATGCATATAAAAAGGAAAAAAATTAGATAAATTGTAAGATACGTAAGTGGATCTTTTCCAATGTTCATCTATGGATATCCAGTAATATTTACCAGTTAATATTCACCAATTTAGGTATAATTGTTTCCTTTTTCAGAACATATATTCAGAAATATTTATAGTTATCATCACAAAACAATATAAAACTTTCTTTCCGTGCATTTAGCAAATATTTGTTCCCTGGAAAGAAGGGTTCAAGCGAGCAAGAACAACTCAAGACAAATTCAATTAGCAGCGGTCAGTGGCTACCCTTTCGGATATTTGAATCATAGGAAATAGATGCCCTTCAAGCTGGATTCAATTACAAGTTACAAGTGGTCAATACCGGCTAAGCGGACTTAAGGCCCCCTTTTATATTTTCTCTGTGGTCAGTTGCGTGTTGGGTAATTGAAAAGCACTCAATGGGGTCAAAGGGATAGGGATCGGGAGACAGAGTCGGAGTTTGGCTGGGAATCGGGGTGGAGATAGGATCAACTGCTGACTAATCGAGTTTAAAACAAGCGTAAATTGTCCTGGCCTTTCCTTTTGATATTCGAGCGGACTTCAGTGGCGTTTACTTGCGGTGCCAAGTGCAGCGAATACGCCGGGTAATTAATGGTAATTGTCCAAAGCTGAGCTCAGCTGAACCCACATAGGGCTTCCCTCAGGTGAGCAGGGCATAAAAAATAAACAATATCGAAGGCAAGGAGCGTAGAGAGGTGCGCTGCATTTGCCTAATGACACAAAAGTAAACCGTCCGGCGGCGAGCAGCGACTTTGTATAATTTCCACCGCCTTTTCGTTAAGCTCTTAAACCGATTTGCAGCTTAGTTGAATGGCCAGGAGATAGAGGAGCGACATCAGTGCAAATATTTCACAAAGCCAAAAACGCAAAAAAATGAAACCGAAACTTCATTGGAAAAAATGCCTTAGGGCAAGACAAAGACGGTGTATGTGTGTTTTTTGGTTTTTGTTTGGTGGCTTGTCTTGTGGCATTTTTACGGCATAAATTTCCATTGAATTGATACTTTTTTGGAGATCTACAAAAACCTCTAAAAGCAGCCACCAAACAAAAAAAAAAAAAAGGGTTGACACAATCAGGTAGAGTATTTCCTCCTGTCGGCCGTTGTCCTTTGAAGGCAGCACAACACTTGAGCCACAAAATTTCATTAAGATTTCAAAAATGCTTTTTGCTACGATCGATTTCCTGGAATTGCCTAAAAAGGAGTTAAAATGGAAATATTCTATAAAATATTTACGGCTAGAAATTAAGTTTTGTGGGCAAAAATTTTCGATTTAAATTAAATTGATTTCTTGTTGGTCATAAAAAGCGAGAGAGCCGTCAGTTTGGCATGTCTCTTCACGCCCAAACCGAAAGATTTTGGTGACCCAAAAGGTATCGCATTCAACGCTTCATCTACAAGTCTTGCAATTCCCCTGGCGAAACCAAATTCTGATCAAAAATCCGAAAATAACACTAAGAAATCAAAAGAAAACAGCCAAAAGATCAGCCGCAGACGACGAAATCTTGTGGCAACTGCATTGAAACATTAGCAGTGATGACATTTTTGCGGTCAGCCAACCCCTGGGTCCACCCTCCAAAATGTCTGGGGATCGTCTGGTCTTGTTGCTTTTGTTGGTTGAGAGAGAGAAATTCCTGCCAACGCGACACTTCATACATAATAACAAAAGATCGCAGGGATCACAAAGGCCAAAAAATCGTCAACCACACTGGACTTTGGGATTTGCTGGATACCCTTTTAATTTGTGTCATAAGAAGTATCTACTTTTCAATGAATTTCCCAATGTCTAAGCTTTGTCGTTTAATAAATTCATCTAATTCCTTAAAAACCTCACAAAAATACACACCAAACCCGTCATAATGAACTCATTTAATAATCCCATCACCCGAGGGTATTTGGGCCTTCGTTGCCTTTAAATCACAAAAACCCATCAAGCTTTCAGTTCTCGGTTTTTTGTAGCATTTGTAGGGCTTTCGTTGCCTGTTGGTTTATTAATTGTAGCCTTGGACTTGGCGATGGTCCGTCTTTGTTTCACAAATGAATGCACAAAATTTCGGGACAAGTCTGCGTTGCGGTTTCTTTTGGGCCACAAAACGCAGACAGTATGACGACGTCGAAAGCCGCAAGAGCCGAAAGCCGAAAGCCGAAAAACAAACAAATACAAAAAAGCCAGGCACATAAAAGTAAATTATAAGAAAGAAATCCTTTTGGCTAACTCGTGTTTCTCTTTTTGAGGTGAGAGTGCGGCTAATGAGCCAAAGCCAAAGCCAAAGCCAAAGCCAAAGCCCCAGTCTTGGATCCTTCTTTTTCTTATTTTATTATCTGGAGCTCGGTCTTCGATTTCAGAAAACCAGTTGGAAGAGTTTTTCGGTTAAAGGGAGTGGATTGACTTAATGCCTATAAAATTATAGGTTTCTTCTTGGACGACCGCTTGGAAAATTGTGTGCGAGCGTTTGTTTTGGGGCGTTGCTCGAGAAATTAATACAAAAAAATAAAATAAAAAGAAACTCTGCCATCACGAAAGAGCATTTTCCCCACTTGCTGGAAGAAAATGCCTTTGAATTGGTTTGACTTTGAAGAAACCCAGAAACACGCCCCGGGCAATCACGCAAAATGCCAAATTACATGTAGCCACCATTAAGCGAACGAACCCGAACTCGAACTCATCTAACACGCACCCAGAAGGGAAAACACCGGGCTATTGGGCCCGAAAAAAAGAGTCATTTAAGGTGTTTCTTACACGCGTTCATTACCCTCGTGTGGCAGCGGCAGCTGTCCAAAAACGATCGGATGAACTGCTCGAATTTCATAAATTCCTGAGATTCAGACGCACTTATCCTGGCCTGATCCTTGTGGGCCGCCTGCAACTGGCAGCACCCCCAAAATTCTGCATCGAAATCCTCCCTCTGTCAACTAAGAGGCTTACACGTGCCTTGGTATTCTTTTTTTTTGTTGTTGGTAATACGAGCCAAGTCCTTCTCAATTTTCACCCGCTGTTAATCGAACAGGAGTCCGGGAGACCTTGAGTCCAGTTCAACAGAGTAATATCATCACAAAAATTGGGTCAGAAATATATCTTAAATTCAAGAAAAAATTGTAAAGAAGTTACTATAACATGTGGGACTATAATCAT